>QVNV01008675.1:0-39733 GCA_014825455.1 Pseudomyrmex pallidus
AGCGTTTTTTATTCCGATCAATGAGTGCAAAATGGCATCAAAAATAAGAAATGTCGGTATTACAGGAAGGTTCAGCATCCTCTTAAGTAAGAAAGATCAGTAGCTTATTACGCTAATGTGAATTCTGCTTAATATAAGGGGTAGTAACTTATCAGAATCGATTCTCAGAATAATTGCAATTTTTATCATTTTTCCTTTTTTTCTTTCAAAAGAAAAGAAAACAACGACACAAATCAAAATTATTCCGATTGGAATGGAAAGTTACATAATATCTACTTTGAGATCGATGTTAAAGAAGGTGGCGAACACGTACATAATATCGATCATATCGCGTCAGTGAGCGGGCGTCAGCGATAAGACGTAAACTAGCTCGTAACTTTCCTCCATTCTCAAAGCGGCTGCTATCCGTCTCCTCCTCATTCTCGAGCATATAAAAGTAGTATATTTCCTGTGATACTTTCGCGCCGAGAACAATCGCGGACACGTCGCGCTCGATCTCTTAATTGATAGGTGACGAGCGAAAGGGCGCGCGCATGAATCATGCTTCAGGCTTCACACGCGCGCGGATTTATGTAAAAGTTTTCCCGGAGACGTAGGTGTGATATGCTTTTAATTATTTCTCGGCATGTGTGTTCCGAAACGGGACGGTAGAATTCGCATAAGCGTTTTACGAGGCTCGGCAGACTTGACAGACAACTGATTAATTAAACTCCATAAAATTACACAGAGATCGTAATAATAAACTAAAGGTAATAAAATTTCTTTACACATCCAGAGAACGCGTTTACAAAAATTTGATTTCCGTCTTGTTACGCAAGACGAGAGCAATTGACAGCGTTTAATTAAGTGTTCGCCCGTATATATATATATATACACGGCGGAATAATAAATTTTCTATATTTTTTAATTGCGCTAGGAAGAAAGAGAGAGAGAAAGAGAGTTTCGCTCTCTCGGACCGTGCGAAACATATACGTGCCTCGTATTACGGATCGAGACACGTCGGGCAATTTAAATCCCGCTAATTGACAAGTACGCCCGAGCAAGCAAGCGCGAAACGAAGCGGATACGATATCAAATTATGTCTGTGGTGGTATCGCGGGGATATTCGCGAGGAGAGCGCGGTGGCGAAACATAACGTAATATGAGCGATACCGAGTCCGCACGTCGTCGGAACGACGCGCACGTAGGTAAACGATCGTTTGTCCTCCCACCGGCCAATTGTCGTCTCTCCGGCTGTTGCATCCTCGATGCAACTCAAAGGCAAGCGCAGAAACGACGAGTCGGCCGGAATGGAGGTGGAAAGTGGAGGTGGAGACTAAGGTGGGTGCTCTCGAGTGTTGAGTAATTGGAACACGACCTCCGTCAACCCCCGCCGACCCTAAATGGCCAACGCAAACGAGTGTACCGCACCACCCAGTTGGAGGAAGCTACCGGCTGCTCTCTTGCGCAACGAATGCGAGTCTTTCTCGGAGACGCGAGTATAATAATCCCAACGTTGCGGCAAATGCGTCCGGCGAGGATCTTTTTGCGACGTCTCGGACTCTTCTTTCTCTTTCTCCGCGTGTGTGTGTGTGTTTTTATTATCCTCCCACGACGTTTTATGCTAATTCAACGCGAAACATCAAGCGCGTGGATGATATCGGAAATAGCAGAGGAGTGTCGAGACGTATTGCGAGCAATTTGCCATCCCGGCCGTTGTCTTGCGCGATTGTTCGCGCGTTGAATGACTGTCCCGGGGATAATTTTTCTCCCTCCTCCGTCTTGGCAAGAGCAGATCGCTGCCTTTGTATAAAATGCAGATTGTTTTGCAATATTATACGCTATCAGATTAAAAAAATGTGCTTAATGCTTTTTGGTGGTCGCGTTTGGACTCGATTTATTTGGACGAATATAAATATACGGGACAATAAAAATGAAAATCGAGCGAACAGTTAAAATATTATAACGGCGGACCTGATTCATAAAAAAAAAGATATCGGCAATAAAACGACTGTATTGTATCAATTCTTAAAGATTATTTCCCGCTCAGACGGATTTATTTCTCCGCAATTAGACAGAAGTAAAAACATTCGTATCAACGATAAATTATCTTTTCAATATCCTTCGACGTCGAAACGTTGATGAAGAAAAGATGATGTTTATAGGCGGCGTTTTTTGAGGCATAAAAATCTCAATAAAAACGAAACAAAGTAGCGTTTTAACGACGGTTAAGAAGCAAATTGAAAGGAAGGAGAATTTCGTGAAACCTCGCATCGGCGTTTCGACCTATAAACATAACGATACATCGTGTCGAGTCTGAGCGTGAATCGCGCCCACGCTATTTACAGCCATAATCAAGGAACAATGTATAACAGTTTCTTCACGGCTGTCCCGTCAAATCAGGGATTAGTCATCTGCCACGAACGAGGCGGATTTAGCGCCGGGCGAGCTTCTCTGCGAACCGAGTCTCATCTCGGTTTCACACGTCAAGTATTTATTTTTGTATTATCTATTTGTAAACTCACTCATTACGAAGATTTCGTAATCTTCATAGAGACGATACGAAAACCAAGCAAATTAACGTGTTACGTAACACGTCTGAGTATGTAATCGTAACATCGCGCGCTGTATTGACCACGTCAAGTATCATATCGCGCGCATAAATCTGTAATAGTATAACTCCAGTTTTGATGTAGTGCGAGCATACGGTGTCTCTGAACACGGAAGTATAACTCATTCGCACACCTTCGGAAGTGTAAGCACTTTATGACGCATATTCGCAATCCACATCTGGCGAGAGACGCTGTCTGGCCTACATTATTTAACCAGCGAGAGATCAGATACGCGCGTTTAAATACGACGGACCATGACAGACACGTACACGTGACACATGAGATATTACGTATGACGTGTACGTTTTTTTTTTCTGAGACTACTGGGACTACTTTCTATCAGCAAGATCTTCTCTTAAAAATCAAAATTCTGTTCGCATTATTCGACCGATCCGTGGAGAAAACTCGCGTGTTTCGAAACTGAAAACTCGCACGAAGTTGAAAACTCGCACGAAGTGTTTCGCATAACTCGCGTGGAACTTCCACTTCCAATTATGTCAGAGAGAATACTACCTACCATCTCCGAGTTTCACGCGAGCCTTGTAAAGGCGCCTCTATCTACCTGAGCTGCGTTTCACGGTGGGGTTGGTTTGGGAACCCATCGACCACCCGTCGGCGACTCCCGGTCATGTCGACCTGTTTCCAACGCGTGTTGAGGATCCATCGCATGAGGAAGGCATCCGCTTGCAGATTGACGTCCGCCGACCTTCCTCGGAGATGCGTATCTGACAATGAGAGTGGTCCACACGAGAGGATCACGGACTGCCGCGGGGTTCGCGCGGGGGTAACTCAATTTGTAGTTACAAACGAGTATAATATGATAATGTCCCGTGTGACCGGGGCCGCGGTATATACAGCCCGGACCTTCTCCGCTTTGTTAGCCGAGGCCTCGCCACGGGCACCCCCCCAGCTGCGCCGTGTCATTTGTTCATGTCTGTCAATACGTCACCGATAGGGAACACTGATCCCTCGCACCGAAGTGTTTGTCGAGGTCGAAGTTTGCGCGATCGAATTGCTCGAAATCACGAACAACGCGAACTTTCTCGGATTAGACGATGTCCTTGCGAGTTTTTGCTGTTTGGCGAATGTAAAATATACGTTTAACTCCGTCTTGATGCGATTTAAACGATACGACGCCTACGCTATGTTTATGATGTCATGCTTCTACACACACACACACACACGCGCGCGCGAGAGAGAGAACATGAAAGATTGTTATTCGCATAAAATGCACTTTTGCGAGAAATTAAATTATAATTAATTTTATATGTTGTGTTCACACGAGAAATGAAGGAATAATACTTACGACGTACATATCGCTATAGTTTATTCGAAGTTACGAGTCTCGTCCAGGCGGTTAAATGATCCGTAATGCGCCTCGGATACTACTATCCGCTTCTTGTTGTTCTCTCGATTCTCTTCACGATTTCCCCGGCGAGAGATGCCGGCTCTCGGGTACGCGTGATTTAAGGCGCATCGTAAATAAATAATAATAAATCGGCATCGTGGGGCTCATTTGCTTCGGGACCAATTTGTTAGAATCGTTCGCCTTCGCGACCCGAATATATACACCTACGATATGCCGCGGGGGCTATTTTTCAAACGCCGAACCGCTGATTTATTTTGGCACGAACGTGAACACACACGCGGACGTGCCGCGAGCGGATTATGTGAATTCGCTTTGTATACGGCACATTCTCGTGTGTTTAGCGCGGGTTCGAGGCGCCGGGGCGACCAAAAGTTCCGTGGAAAGTGCATTCGGCGTGCGGTCATGAGCTGAAGAATGTGCATGATCGGCCGTGCCGAGAAATTGCGCCAGCGGCTCTTCGCTTAGAAACAACATCACAGTCGTAGGATTCATTTGCATTCGCTTTCTACTTAATTGCGTTCAAGATTATTTAGCTTCGGCCGATCAAGTTAAACGCTATTATTTTTTTCTTTCTTTCGCGTACACCCTCGAGATAAAACCGGCAGAGGACTTTTTTTTTTAATCGATATTTATTTCACAAGAATCGTTTTGTGCATCAAAGAAGAAAACTTTTCCATTTTGTTTTCTAAGATAAATAGAAGAGACGAGAGACACGCTACGTGGCTGAAGTAACACAAGGGTGTCTTCGGGCCAAGAAACGCGCGCAAGATGAAAGGAATCTGATTAACGACAAGCTCCTTCCGCAAACAGTCGATAGTGCTTCTGTCACTGCGAAATCGATGATCCACGCCTGTCAGACTATTAGCACCTCCGACGTGGTTCGTTATCATTATCGCCTGACATCGGCGGCAATTTTAATTTGAGTTTCACCGCATGAGCACCGCGTTGTCGTGGTAGTAGTCGGCGCCGTACAAGGAAGCAATCACGATGAAAGGCGATGTTGGCGCGAGCCGCGAAACCCTGCGGTGGTTTTCAGAAGTGACAAAGGCGGCCCGCTGCTGCGGTCTGATTAACAATTGAAATTTCGCATTCGCGCCGACACGGTCGTCGTTGGCCGCGCTAATGCCGGCCGGCCAATCCAGGCTGCGACTTTTCCCGCAAGATCGGCCGACATCGATATTTTTCCTCCCTTTCTCTATTTATTTCTTCCCCTATTTCTCTATTTATTTCTTTCTCTCTTTCAACCGACTGGCAGCGGTCTCGCAGCGGTTCACTAACTATGACACCTGTCAAGGATATGAATATGCGATTTCCAGATCCAGGTTTGGTATCGCGCGTAACGGTGCGCGGAGATTTGCCTCGGCACTCAGCCGGTCGCGTCGTACAAACGACGAATCGATGTTCATTTATACGACGACGAAGATTATGCCAGGAGAGATTGACTTCTTCGAGGGGGAAAGAGAGAGAGAGAGAGCGAAATCTCGTTGGTGCTTTTACGACGATTGATGCACACTTGGCTACTTCGTTACACATCGCTCACCCGCGGGCATGCCAATCGCCGTTTGTCTCGCCGTGAGGTCCCGTTGCGCGCTCCGCAGAGCGCCTCCCGAGCTGAAGTCTTATCACCATAAACTAATCAGCCGTCAATAGGAGAGATCGCCGCGGTCGTAAGTAAGCCGTGCCCATAGAAACCGCGAACAGCGTGCTAAAATACTCATAACGCGCGTCCGTACGGCTCTTGCGCAGGAAGCGCGACCTTTAACGGGAGAGTAGAGAATCTGCGCGCGAGCGCGTATTGCGTTCCCTCCGCGCCGCCGCGTCGTAATCTAAAACGCACAATTCTGTTGCAAGGCGGAACTCTCCTTCTAATAAACTTGTCACTGTAAATTTGCAACGTTGCAACATAAGGGGCTTATTATTGCCTTATTATTTTATGTGTGCGTAATATTATATAAATACGGTAATAATAATGATGTAGTGGAGGAAAGACGAGGAAAAAAAAAAAGTACGCAAAAACTCCATCGCCACGAAACACAATAAATCTTAATTTGAATAATTTCGCCGTTAGACGACGCGTTGCAAAATTTTTGACCTACATGTGTGGCCCGAGCGTCGATTCGAAAGTTCGGTTCTCGAGGCACGGATACGTACGAAAATGAAAAATTATACGATACGTGAACACAGAACATTTCGTGTAATGAGTCGACCGGTCGTGGCAGATGAATCCTTTCTCTCCCTAAACGCAAGTGGCTGATCTATCGATCAAACCGATCTATTAGCTCGGCTATCGATCACCGCGCGTCGCGCAGTCAAAGTCGTCGGTTGAAGTTCGTTAGACCGAAGTTAACAGGTCGACCCTGTAATGAAACTCGACCGGAACTCGTCCTCATTTTCTACACGTAACTTACGTGTCTTTTTTTTTTATCGTAATTTATCATATGATTAAAGGAACTACGTTCGCCGACGAGTTTCGGGTATGCCAGTTTGCGATGGGATAGAATAGGTCGAAGGTCAAAACAAGTTCGACAAGGAAGAATCCACGCTAAATTCTTTTCTCGCCCTTTCTCTCCATTACTCGGGTTCAACGTTTCTCCAATTAAAAAAAGAGAATCTGAAAACGAGACGTTCGTCTAAATGAGTTCGCTGATAGATCGATTCTGATTTACTTCCAAAACATATATACAGCAGAATGCCACCATATCGTTCCGCCGGCGGAGAACGGCGCGCGGTAGCAGAGAAGAAGCGGCGGCGAAGGAAAACTTTTCCTGACGCGACACGACATGGTGCACTGTACTGTACATATTATTATAAGAACTTAAAATAAATTAATTATTAAAAAAAAAAAAAAAAAAAAACAAATTTGAAAAGTCTAATTTTATTAAACCCGATGTTCTTGATGCTTCTTGTTTAGCCTGCGCGATTCATGCAGCGACGCGGCGCGATCGCGCGACCAGCCGAGCGACCGATAATTCATTATCTTCGTGCGCGCGGCGCGGACTCGTCTCATTTTCGCCGCACGGGGTCCTCGATCACGCCTAACGGCACCGCATCGGCGTAAATACGTTACGTAATTAATTTCGCGCAAAGCACGGCTCAACGGTGTTATATTTATAGCGGTGCATTAACCCCGCGGGCTTTTATGCGGCTTGCCCGCTCGCACGCGGATACACCGCGAAGTCATAGACGAGAAGACGAAGAGGGAGAGTCGGAAGAAAGAATTTCAGCGTTGTGTTCCTCGGAAGAACTCTAGCTCGCTTGCGCTCGGCCGCTTCGCTCACTCGCAACGTATCCGCGCGTGCAAAAAAAAAAAATGGAATTCCCAGAGGTCGAACTCCAGGTGGAAATATCGATAGGAGGTCAGCGCGGAGGTTAGTTAGCCACGCACGAGCCGGTGCTGCGGCCTTCCTGATCTTCCTTTTCTCTACGCAGCTTCTTCCTTCCTCTAGCGCGACCTCCTCTTTCTCTCTCTTTATCATCTCTCTTATTCTCTCTCTATCCTTAATACTCCAACTTCGTCCTCCGGATTCCTGTTATCTTCTCTCTTTTTCTTTCTCTCTATCTTTCTTCTTCTCCGTTTCCCGCGAGCTATCTTCGTTTTTCCTTCGTTCGGCGTAGGTGCGGATGTGCTTTAACCCGGGTACAGAGTCCACACTGACGGTGGACCACTGACTGCGCACAATTAGGCCTCGGCGCAGAACGAATTCATCTTCGTTGAATGCGCGAGACTCCAGCCAGTTCGGCACGATCGATTATCAATCATTCTACCGCGAGCCACCTTTGAGGCTTACCTTCGTGCATACGGAAATACACGTAACCTTGTATACATACACACATCAGACGCTCTCGAAGTGGCCCGCGGGATGTTTCCACCCCCGCGACTGACCAATCCCTCGATCCCGTCCGTTTCGACGTTTCCTGACAGACGTTTCCAGTGCTCAACCAGTCCGGCTACGTCGATCGGGATAAAGTGGCTGTCGAGATCCCGCGATGATGCGCGGCCGGATCTTATCGGCGCACGAGCAGAAATCTAATTTTCGGGCGTCGTGATTAATCGCATCCGATATTTTTTTTTCGGAATATTAAGTGCGCTCGATATGCCCGAGCGATCGCGTTCCCCGAGCTGCGCGCGTTTATATGTGTATAAGTTTTATCTTTATTTGTAGATACACCTTCGATATCACGCTGTTATCTTCGGCAGAGATAAGTTTGCAATATAACGAGATGTTTGGGATTAACTTCGGGGGACGAGAAATACATGGCGCAAATTATAGCGTATTATCACGCGCGCGCGATTTTCCGAACTTTGTTCTTTCTCACCGAATGTGTACACACCCGATGCTCGAATTTAATACACCGTGAACTAGCGCGATGCATCGGCGATATCTCTCCTCGGTGATTTGAAAGAATAAACATTATCGTATAACACGTGACCTTTGAGCGTATCTTATTTTACACGTATGCCGGGATAATTTGCTCAATCCTTTTATATTATAGCCTACGCGCGGAATCCATAATCCCAGGGAACGTGGCGAAAATCCGAACGTCGTGGGTGGCGCGGCTCTTCCCTGCCTATTAAAATTTCGAAGTTTTTTTTTTTTTTTTAAATCGACGCCCCGATCGACCGCGTGTTTGCGTTCTCACCCAATTACATGTTCGAACGCGTTAAGTAAAAATGATGCGTTGCTCGATTGCGTACTTTACGAGAGAGAAGAGCGGGAGAGCGTGAGAGATACTTTTTGATATTTATAGACTTTTTATTGTACATATATGTATACACATTTGTGAAATAAGATTTTTATTGACGAATGTGCTTCGGTAAACTGTCGATTTATCGAAGTATCTCTGTCATGAAATTTCTTTAAATTGGAAGTGTTCATTATACACTTTCGTGGTGCTTCGAAGTCCCAGATAGTGCAAAAGAGATGGTAAAATTCTCTTAATTGTTATGACACTAAAAAAACAAAATTTCTCAGTCTCGTTGTTTATTACAACGTTGCGGTAACCGTTGACTCATACAAGGAGACTGAGAAATATTTTTTTAGTCGAGATCCGTAGAGATAGAATCATCGTGTGTCATTGTACCGCGTGATTTATAACTCACACATCGATTCGCGCGCATTGCCGCGTCTAGAAAATCGTTTTGCATTGCGCAAAATTTAATAAAGCAATCCGCGCGCGCATCGACATCTCGATTCCTCTAATCTTTCTCAACCGCGATCGCGCGTTCGCGCGCGGCTGCGGACCGATGAAAGTAAAGTGTTCGCGTGTCATAATTATGTAACTGCGTGAGTGGTGTAAAATCACTCTATCTCACCGAAAATCCCATACATTGTCGAAATTCAATTCAAAGAGAATAATAATTTTGCATAATGGAATGCTAATTGCGTGATCTTGCTCTTATGCGATATTTCGTAAAAAGTTTTCTAATTATATTAAAATTAATATCTATTCTGTAATGCTACTGTTTTGTTAATTTGTCTGAAAAAAAAAAACACTTTCAGTGTCTTCTCTCCACGAGACGAGTAGGAAAGTATCGAGAGAAAGTTTGCGCGAGAGCTTCGCGTAAAACGAAACACCCGTAAATAATGGCAAATGATATTTACACAAGAAAACAAGCTATATTCGGAAGACACAGCGCGACACAGTGCGACGATCCTTATGAAAATAACGCTTGCCATTATATTCGCAGCTAACTGAAATGTCGATAGAGTCGCGTCGCGGCGGCGGACGCGTAGTGATAATAACCGAGATTAATAAATCCCGCTTTCCACGGCCATCAATCGCTGAACGCCGAGGCGAGGATTGTTAACACGTTCCTGCTTCAACGTCGACGATAGAAATATCACTCTCCCAGGCGAGATACGGTAGGTGCGAGGAGACTTTACCGTCTTCTTCCACCACCATCATCCACTCTCGCATCACACACCTTCACCCTTTTCCCGTGCTCCTCTTCTTCTTCTTCTTCCCCGTACCCGCTTCTTCTCATTCGCTTCTGCATGTTTCTTCTTCGGTAATCCGCGGGTCTCGGGGCGCGATAGCCGCTCGCGCCAACGCGCCGCGCTCGCACGCGGACGTTCCTGCTTGACAAATGATCGTTGGCGATTCGATTTGTATGCTTTCTATCCGTACGAGTTACGGAGCCGCGCTGCGCGTACAACATACGTTATGACGCAATTGTAGAAACGAAGGGAAGGAGCGACAATGACGCCTCCGCTTGCGCCGCCGTCGGTTCCTGTCTCACGCCCCGCGAGCGCTTAATGTACCTGTGATTCAGAAATAGCGAGAGGGTACCGGAGTAAGGAACAATACTGACGGGAACTTACGTTAAAAGCTTACCGTTCAAAACTATTAAATTTTTTAAAATTTTATTACACGTGACATAAATATGTGTATTTTGCGCATATTTGAAGATAATTGCGTATATAATTATCGTAACTTACTGATCACGGTAACAAAAATGAATAGAGAGAATGAATCGGATAAAACTATTGGTTTTTTTTTTTTATAGCTACGAGAAATATGCAAAACGCCAACTCGTCAAGTACAAATGTTTCTCTAGTCAGAAGAAATTCGACTAAAACGAGAGTAAACGACCATTTCCATCACTGTGGGATTTAATAACGCCGCGAAGCGATTTTTAAAGTGAGCACGCCTTTTTCAGTCCGACGCGACGATGCTTAACGGCGCCAAGCGACCGGCCGAGCGGTATCTACTTGACTACGAAATGAGCGAGCGACAAGTAAAACGAGCGGTGTTCGTCGTTAAAAACTTGTCAGCAACTCCCTCGCGGATAAAGCAAGCTCGCGGTAATGTCACTACGATGGGGAACTTTTTTGCGCGCACCGTTCGGCGGAATCTCCGTGCGCGTAATTCCCGAAGCGGGAAAGAAAGGGCTGAGGACTGTCGGCACGCACGAACGGGCGTAATAATCTTCGCGAAATCTGAGCGATCCTTGGGCATTTGCATACAAGCTGGTCGTTATATCCTCGCTCCTTGCGCGCTCGTAGAATGCGGAGGCGGAGTTCCCAATTTCGTATCAAGGGTTCGACTCGGCCGAGGGCGGCCCACCGTGCGTAATGTTCGACAGACGGCGGCAAAAAGGTTATTACGTTTTTTGCCGGTTGTCCGAGATTAAAAACGGCCGGGAGCGTTGTAATTGCGAGTGATAGCGCGGCGGCGCGGGGGCCCCCGCTACCGGGCACCGCAGCAGGGGCACAAATAGGGTACAAATCTTGTCTTACCCCAAAGAAGAAGAGTAGAGAGAAAGAGAGAGAGAGAGAGAAAGAGAGAAAAAGAGGGGAATATCATTCCGGGAGAGGACGATGAAGGCAAAGTGGAAGACGACGACGCCGTGGATCCCCGGGGCACGACCGCGCAAATTACAGACTAGCGCCAGCAGGAGCCAGCGGGAGCGTAGCGCCGGTGTAGCACGGAAGCTTGACCACGCTTCTCCGCGTTTCTCTTCTCTTCTCGTAGCGATGCAGCCTTCGCTACGTATACTCGACTATCGACACTGTTTGCTAATTAGACGGCGTTACGCGTCAGTTCACCCGGGCGTGATTATACTTTCGCACCGTGGCGCGGTTGACTCACCAGATAACTGTTGACCGACTTTAAAGTTATTTTCCGTGTCTATTCTTACATTCTTATTTGATATCATATAGAGATATACAACGTTTTTATTGAAATATGTAATAGAGCGAGAAAAAAAAATCGCGATCGAGATTGCGATCGATATCTATCCGTTCCGATCAATTAAGCTTATCGCCTGATAGGCAATCAAGAGCACGGCTAACAGTTTAATCGACTGGAACGCGCCATTAGACAATTTTTGAGCGGTGCAAATAGCTATCGAGAGGTCAGAGTGCGACACGAACTGTAGTACACGGAATCGCTGCACGTATATATGTATGCACACACATATGCAAATATATGTACGCACGCACCCACCGAAGAAAGACTCAATCGCTCATAGTGTTTGACACGCACGTCATTAATAATATTCAATATTATTACGTAAAAGATGGCAAGAGTACTCTCGGTACATTATGTCGCCCTATTGAACACTATACAAGCGCTTCATTTTACTTCGTCATAGTACACGTCTCGGGGCCGCACTACATGCCCATGGGAGATTACATTCACCTGAAAGAGTGTCCAGCCTGGTAATCAGCCTATTCGCGACGACAACACACGGTTCTACTGCTCATTTACTTCCACTAGTGCGCGAGGTGACGACGCGACGACGGCTCGAATCGTCGTCGTAGTCGGGAAGGGCGGGAGGTCGCGATCGATTGAAAAGAAATGGCAAATTTTCACTCGCACAACCTCGTTGCCCCCGCCGCCTCGTCCCTCTCCTTTTACGTAATACGATTTTCAATTGCACACACCCATCACGTATCGCAACGCCTTTCTATTCATATAATCTTGGCCGGGCATGTGCGTGCGCGCGGGGAGGATGCTTTTGATTATCGAACCTCTAGAGGCGCGAGCGCGGCCATAATACCGACATACCCGCGTGCCTCATAGCGGGTATGCATTATAATGCATCTCTACAATGCACTGGCGCGGTATACATCAAAGCCAACGGCTACGTGAGCGACTACGGGCGCCGCGGCAATAGCGGATCGTCGATATGCCGCGGCGATCACCGAATAAATACATTGTTTGGCGCTTGGACAGAGGACATTGACACATGTTATGTCAAACTTTTGTAATCTGTGACATAATTATCGTTTTATTGTGTATAATTATTCAATCAAGTCTTTGTATATTAAAATTTGAACCTCTGAGGAATGTGTCGTAATGCGGTTTTGCTTAGGATGGAGAAACACACTCGCGGATATTCCCACAACATTCATCCTAAATGCCTGTCCAATTCTGAATACTCATAAAATAATTGCGGACGACATGTGAGCGCGACGAGATAACTTTACCTACGCGGAGAAGAGAAGAACAAAGGGACCTCTGAGGCCCGCGAGAGCTTGCTGACCCAATACCGTACGTACCAACCGACCGATGCTGGGAAATGCTCGACAGAAACGATCCCGCGGAATTCGCAGCCGGCAGTGCGTGGACGTGCGCGGCGCATAGCTACGAGGCGAATCGTCGTTCGTATCATGACCGATTCAATCAGAGGTGGCGCCGGCTTGCCAAGAAGAGGGTACAAAGGAACAAGCGAGAAGGTAGATGAGAATTGTGTACAGAGGAAGATGAGGAATCGCAGACAGATGAGAAAAGTGAGTGGAGGAAGTGGAAGGCTGAAGTCCGACGCGTAATGCATTATATGGGCGTGTATCCCTGTGTGCAGGAAGAGAACATCTTATCGCCAACAGTTCTAAAATTAATTTCTGATTGCGGAGATTTTGTAAGAATTTATAATTGAACAGAATAGAGAAAGAGAGAGAGAGAGAAAGAAAGAGATGTTGATTCACCGTGAATCGTACAGAGATGAAGCAGAAATATTAGAAAATATTCTTCTTTATCCTAGTTCTGATTGCGTTTATTCATTTTGAAAAGATAAAGAGATACATAAACAATTTTGAATTTTCTAAACTACGAAATAATACAAATTTTGAATTTTATTTATATGTACACTCTTCAAGGAATAAAAAATAAACAGTAGCACGCGGCATCAATCCGCCGACAAAGAGGAAGCGAACAAGCAGTTTCGAGGGTGGAGATGCGGTTCTCCTGTTGCAGAAGTCGAATGGACGCAGTAGAAAAGGAAGAGAAAAGCGAAGCAGCAAGAGGGAACGAACGAAAATAACAATCCGTCGCGCCAGGCCGGATCATCCCAGGCGGCGTGTGCTAACTAATGGCATTCAAAATTAGTCCTACCGGCCGCGAAATTATTGAGTCCGATTCGCGGACGTGGCGGCCGATGTTGTCGGCCTCGTCGCGGACGAAAGTTCTCCGGGCGTGGGACTTACAGTAGCCGGGTCCGTTCCTCGCGACCACAATTGCCGGGGGCCTGCCGGGTTTGTTCGATATTAGTTTTCGACCCCGCTTTACGTCCACCTTTCTTCCTTCTCTCTCTCTCTTTCTCTCTCTTTTTCTGTTTCTCGCTGCAACTTCTTTTCCCGTTTCTCTTCGCCTCTCGCCTCCGCGAACTCGGTCGCGAAAACGTTTAACTGGTTATTACGGTTATAGAGAAGCGGCGCGTTCTCTCGCGATATAATCCGTATCCGTTCTCGTTTCTTTAATCTAGCCGGCGATTCTTATTGCCGCCGCTGCCGTTCATTATACGCCACCATCCGAGTTTTCTTACTCTTGCTAGATTATCCCCGACGCGGTGTTCGGATTTAAAAATTGAGCCTGCGCCGAGATGGAAATGGGTGGAGATCGCGCTCCGAGATGATACGGTATTATAAGAGCTGTTGTTGCCAATAGAGACAATTTCCTTAGAGTATTTCCTATACAATTGCCGCGAAGAAAATATTTTTATAAAAATCGACGGTTTCTCTCTTCCATTAAGTTCCGCGTCTCGATATAAATCGAGAAGGTGTAAATCAGATGCGAAATATATATATACTTTCTCATCTCTATCGTACGTTACATATTTACATATTTAGAGAAATTTAATTAGACTTTTACAAGCTGGAGAAAGAGATTCTTCAATGTATCACTATCAAGTGCCGTTTTGTTTTTTTGCTTCTTTAAATGATTACAAATTGCTGCACATGCCAAATAAATCTATAGACTCGAGTGGTTTGTATTCTTCAAAGAAAGAGTATCTCTCTCTCTTGTATCGGTCAAGATAGCTAATTAATCGACGTTACCGGTTACCGTATACGAGCGACTGGAACGGGAAAGGAGGGGGAAACGGTCAGGCGCGGTGGAATTTAACGGGGACGCGACGAGTGGACCAACGCTAACGACGCCGCCGCCGTCGTGAGGCGTTGATTGACTCGTGCCTCGATTTGACACGTGCTTCGTCGCCGCTGCTGTCGGCGATCGGCTAATTTGAAACGAAGCGACTCTCCGCGACGTTAATGAGTAATCTTGTAACGCGTTAGACGTTGGTCATATCCCTGAATCGTGACGCAAGCCTGCCTTCGCGTAACCTTTTCACCCCTACACAGTCGATTTGGATGGCACGATGTTCCACGATGACTCAATCGTTCTTTATAGGTATTTGTTAAGCGTCTTGGATTTCTACGTTGATTAACTTTTATAGCTGTTCAATCATTCTGAATGCTACTTGTTTTGTGAGAAACATTTTCTGTTTTACTAGAACAGCTTTTTCTGAAAAAAAAAACGTCGACTTGTTGCGAAAATATTAATAATATTATTAAGTGTCAATGTTACATTATGTGCTTAATACCGAGAAGAGAAAACAAAATGGCACAAATAAAGGAAATCAGATTCATTTATTAGAAATTAGAAATCACAAATTGTTGTAAACCTTTAATTGCGCAAAAAATTATCAGTATTATAGTATATCAAAAGGAAATAAGAATTTATATTGCTAGTCACACAAAAAAATATTATAAACTTATTAGTAGGTATACTTTAGATATACTATAATTTCTTTTTCTGCGTGCCATTTTGCTCTCTTCGCACTTTCGGTGCTGGATAATAATCCCTTCCTCTCTGTCGGTCCAAATAGCAAAGTGATACACGTTCTTTCGAAATTTCGCTCTGAACGGGGCAGTGACGGGGATCATTTATCATCGTAGAAAAATACGAACATCACTTCCAAACACCTCTCCCTTCGCACTACATACACACGTTCCGCACGAATTGCCTTATTCCCACGAGAAGTTACGTACGCAGAAGACTGGCAAGGCTGGTCCATTCGACACGGATCTCATCCTCATCTAACGTGTCCCGCTTTTACCTGCCTATCGACTCCGCTACCTCCAGGATAAAATTTTCGTAACCGAAACGCGCCGCGAACGAGACGGTTCTCTCGCTTTACAAGCGGCGGCGTAGTCGGCGGCGTAAAAGCGGCTCGCGGAAATTTAATTTGAAGCTTGGTTAGCCTTTTCATTAGAGAGTCTTCTTCTACGCTGTCATATCGCTTATAGTTCAGAGAAAACATTTTCTCAGTACGTTGAAGTAGACATGTCGTTATTGTAATAATGCTCTCGTCAGGTCTCTTCTAATGATTATCCGGTTGTCTTCGAGTCGAAAAGGTAAATAATTGCGCGATCTCTAGTTTGCGATCTCTGCTTCGTTGCGTTATTTGACGAAGTGCAGAAAAGGTCTGTGTGTAGAAAGATAGACGGACATGAGTAAAACGGTGAAAGTTGAAAGACGGTGTCGAGTTTTCAATTTTCGTTCGCTCAATTTCCATGATAAATTAGATAACCAACTTTTGTGTACATTATTGTATCTCTCTTTCTCTTTTTTTTTTTTTATATGTATACACACACATATATATATATATATATGCATACACTCTTTCCCACATAGAACTGGAATATTATTATTTAGTAAGTTGGCTGTTTTTTCAGATGTTTAATTACAGTATGTTAATTTCCTCTCTTGTAGGTCAATTCCGCGCTCACTTACATTCGCGTCAGTCACTCATAAACGCGTATACGTTACCGCGATTTGTGTACGGGAAGTGTTTCCTTGTCGTTCCAGCCACTTAGATAACAACTTCGGTTTAATTAGTCCATTAGGAATAAGATTAAGATTTGGGATAGAGGGAAAGTACTCGGCTAATCATGCCGACGTTGCGGGAGATACGGCAATGAGATATGAAATTCCGCTGCAACAGCGCGGCACATAAAACAGACGCGCTAAACGTCGGAATTATTACGCGTGAGTTCTGCGCGTTAAGCTGCTGATCGTTGTCACCGTCGCGCGGAGTAGTAATTAGATAGAGCCTCGCAGGTGTATTACGCGCGGCGAGCAGCGCGACCGGGTTGCCTGCCTCGAGGCTTCGATGCCACCTTCGAGAGAAAGTAACGCGGCGCTCGCGGCTATACGGGCTTTCTTGAACAAACGGTTCGTAATGACGCGGATGCGCAGCAAGTGCGAATAAACGAGATTCTGCTTAAGAACGTCGGACGTGAGCGCGGCGAGGGAAAACAAGCCGCGTCTAATTTTCCTCTTAGCTCCGCGTCGCGCGGATAATCGTGATCGGCACGCGCGCGAGAGACCCAGCGGAAATCAAACTACTACACGACTCCAACAAACGGTCGTCAATAAGAGCCGGTCAATTAGTCGACCGGGCCGGTTTGTTAGCGATCATTTATTCGAAGTTGGTCGAGCACCGCCACAATTACGCGCACCGACGTACAGCGCCGAGATCTCGTCGATTCCGCGCGATTGTCCTCGACATCGGCGTTGGATATTTCAATTGTCTGATAGAGCAGCTTTCTATCGGGCGCGACCCAGGCCGGATGTCATTGCGGCATTGAATGAACGGCATATAAATTTAAATCAAGCACTCGCGAGATACTGCAACGCATTATGTTCCACGGTCGCGCTCGGCTCCACGGAGCCGCTTACCGTGTATGAGGCACAGATCGCTAGATGCTATTAGATACGACCTACGCGAAGTTCGAAGGTGTCGAAGACTGGGGGTCCCCCACCCCTTTCCCGGTCTTCGACGCTGCGAATTTGCACGACGGGTGATTCGAGTGGCGCGGATCGGGGACGCCCACGCGCACGCATGTACCAGTAAGTCATGGATACACGACGATACTTGTTCGTGTTTCATAGATTTGCATAAAGCGGAATCAATTTAGCGAATCCCCAGCGAGAGAGTATATATCGGTCGGTGGTTATGGTCTAGTGGCTGACGTATTGTTTATTGAATCGCAGCGAGAATTCGTTTATTCAGGACGCTGCAATTACGCCTCTGCGCGCGTTTGTGTACGAACGTACGCTTTGAATTAGCAATCAATAATACTCTTTCACTTAATACTCTATTCAGGAAATTTGATACTCTAGTTTTAATTTTTCTATACTTGTTTCAATATCCCTATTGCTATTTCAAATATTCTCACATTGGAAAAAGTAAAAAAAGCAAAATTGAGACGATAAATAGCTTTACGATAAAAAAAAGAAAAAAAAAATTATAGATTTACGATGTATTATATAAAGTCATGCGGATGACATTTTGCAGATGACGAATGAGAGCCACTGATGGCGGAAAGGCACCGCCGGGACGTAGAGCGGAGACCGTTCTGAAGCACAGAGGCCCCCATTACTTGTGTCCACAATGTCGAGATATTAACCCGCTTCACCTGAATGCTCGCCGTGTGCACGCTCCGCGTACTCCTCTCGCGGTTCTCTCCGTCGCCGCGAGGACGTCTCAAAGCGGAGAGAAGAGAACAGAAGGAAGGAAGAAGAAGGAGGAGAAGGAGGAGGAAATACGAAGGTACGACCGCACTTTACCTCACCTTGCATACGGGGGCCTCGACTAACGTCGTGCGCTCGTAGAGTCGTGCCACTTGTCCTGGAATTCTCGGCGGGACAAGTGGCGTTCGAGTGGGTCGTCTTCCGCATTCGGTGGACACGCTCGAATTCTACAGGCATTTTCTACTTACCGTAAATAAGGATGCTCGGAGAACTTGGTCGATCTTCTTGCGGCACTCGGAATAACTTCACTGGTACGGCACGACGCACGGCTCGATCTTTACTGATGAAGTCCTTATGCAAACTGAAACATTTATGTGGAAAAATACGATATATAAAAGCATTATAATTTAATAATATAACAAGCATTAATTTAATAATTAATTATAAATATGAAGAGTATTATAAATATTATTTAATGTGTGGCTACATATTCCGAAGTTGAGAAATATGATCAATTTAGTTGTTCGAGTGTTTAAAGATCTTTAGTATGTTTATTCGATCGACTGGGAAAGGTATTGAGTGCAGAACGGGTGCACATTGCGCGACGATGACTATGCGCGGCCTACGCACCCGCGCTCTTTCGCAGAACGATAATAATAAGGATAATAACTCGATTTTACTGTCCCCTCTCCTTTTTTCACCCTTTCTCCCTTTTCTTCAGAATTATTTTCTGGCGTGACGTGCCCTATTCCGATCCTCACGCTACACAATGCGCCGCTTTCGCGCCCGTTCCACTTAATACTTAATGCACCGTGGCATCGCTAAACGCATCTCCGATCTTAATACCGGCTCTATAATGCGCGAAATTAAATTAGCCAGCACGTTGTATAGCAAACAGGTCTCTCACACGAGCGTGACACCTAAATGGATCAAATGTTTCTCTCCCGCCAGCGATTAATTCGCAACGTGAGCGAAGAGAGGAGAACATTAACGCTTGGTCATTTATTACAGAACACAACAGACATGTGTAATTTCATTATTCGCTCAACTTTATTTATACGCTTCGCCGTTGATCACATCTCATTAGTACGCAGAGTTTATTATTATGAAAATAAAATTATAAGCATGTAAATAAATAAATATCTTTCTCTTTTAAAAATTTGACTAAGTCTGTGCGTACTTTAGTAATTAGTTTTAGATAGCAGTCATGATCGACCAATTGCACAATAGCCATTAGATGCGAGCGGCTGTCTCGATCGAGATCTAACGAACGGTCGCGGGAAAAGGCATCGCAAACCGGAGCGAAACTTTCGTGTCTCACGACGTCGCGACGGGGCGACTAAAACGCATACGTGACGCATCAACATTTACGATGACCAAGCGCTACATTCCGCAACGACCCGAGAGAGGCGTAAACAGACCGGCTATATAAACCGCCAACGGAGATTCGAAGCATCCGCGACGCGGTACAGTCGGCTATGCAAACTCGACCTCGATTTTCCTCCGCCGCGCGGCGACAATCTTGCGTTACGACAACGCCGAGATCTGTTTCCCCAGTGTAACACTTCTCTCGTGGGATTACTAGATTTCAATAAATTTAATGAGATTTCGTTTCTGTCCTCCCCTCTCTCCGGAAATTAACGTCGCCGGCGTGACAGCGTTGCTCCGCGACCATGCGGCTTCCGCGCGTAATTGGCGCTTAGCGCGGATTTACGATCTCTTGTTGTACGAGGGCCGCGCGGCATATTTCGCGATAACGAGATACGAGATATACATTATCGATCACAGGACATTAAAATAAACCACGTTTTAATCGACGAGTGTGTCAAAGCCGCGCGCATATATGTCCCGCCCTATAAAAACGATCCTATATCTTTGTTAATAGTTCGAACGTGACACGGCCCGCTTTACGGGCGTTCTAAAGATAGAGTTCCTCCGTTTCGCAAACGTCTCCTTAGTCGAGCAGTTAAGAGTCGCCACACGGAATACATTTTACAGATAATGCTGTGTAATCGGCGCGCCGAGGCGCACGGACGTGTTCTCTCAGTCCGTCGATTTTGCGACGCGATTGTACCGGCAGGCACGGCGTGTTACATATTAGTGTTAATAATTCACGATTTTATGGCTGCGAACTCGTGAAGTTGGCATTACCGCCGGTGCCCCGGGGCACAATGCAGGTACAGTTTGCACCGACGCGACCGAGACTCTCATACACCATTACTCTTTTTCCTCTCGTCTCTTTCTCTCTTCCTGGTGAGCGCTCCCCGCGCGCATCTTATAAAGGTTTAAACACGCCGTAAATCCTCGCGCTGGATAGCGTTACCGAATCGCGACGATTTTTGCGACACGCGCTCGCGCTCGCGGTGGTGGTGCTCGTCGATAAATCAGACGGGCAGGAGAGCCCGAACTAATCGACGAGACGCGGCGAAAATGCTCTTCGCTTCGCGCTTGTGTTTTCTCGTAGGTGTAAATTGAATATCAGCGGCAAGCGCCGGGCGGCGAGGGAAAGAGTCGAACGCGGCTCGCGTTGAAACGCGATACAGACTTGATACTTTGACCGATATCGATCTCCTTACATTGTAAAACGGAAGAAAAGAATGACGCGAGACGCACGCGCGAGACGCGAAACGGTTCTCTTGTGAAGTCGCGAGGCGTGGGTGTTGACTTCCCGCGATATCAATTCAATCGCGGCCACAAAGCGCTAACGGATACAAGGTTCGCCGAGCAGGGAAAAATCTTAATTTCGAATCGTAGCTGTCTGGTTATGCACCAGTCGACACCTTTCGCTCGGCGCCAATTGCGGCTTTTTGTCTCGCGCCTCAACGTGTTCTGTGTTGTGATAAAGTCCGCTATTAGAGTTATCAACACTTTGTATCTGACTTTATATAGTCACTTACGCGAAGTCAAAGATTATTTATCAGACAAGCTGAATAAGATAAATTACTAATAAATATGTTTTTCATGTTGATTTAACATAATCTCTCTCTCACTTTCTCTTTACATCGCTCTTTCAAACGCACATATACTCAATATCTGCGTATCGCCGTCTCGATTTTCTCCAAATTACCTCTGGCTAATAAAGTCACCCCGCAAAACTGCCATTTGGAGCCGAGCTCGTATCTCGGCAGCTTTCAAGAAGGGAATTCATCGGTGGCTGCATCGCCCGCGGGCTTCCGCTGGCGCCTCGCCGGCGTTTCTCGGCCTGTCATTACCATACGCACTCATCCGTTGCACGCACGACCTCACGTGCGTGCGAACACACATGCACGCAGCGGTGGGTTCTCGCGTGGGAGTACGCGAGCGACGTCCAAGTGTCTCGTGGTGCGATCACGCAGGAAGCGCGAGAGCACGTGCCGAGACGACCGGCTCGGGGAACTCGATATTCGCGATAGTCGCCGATCCGCTACTATCAGCTCGTTCGTTTTAAACGCGACTTAAAAGGGACCGTTTCGTTCCGCATCGCGTGCAAAACGACGCGCGATAGATGCGCGCGATTTAACGAGAAAGCGACGCGAAGTCGTAAACTTAGCGATAAAGTTAATAAAAGGCGTGATACGCTCCTAAAATTAGCCCGAGATGTGGTAATATCTTAATAGATTTTTTTACTGCCACGAATCTTTTCTTAAAAGATTTACTATTCTCGGAATCAAGTGAACGCTTTAGTTTTTAATGCAAAAGTCTTGTAACCGCAACGCCGTATTCGGCCGGTTGATTGCTTTGTGAGAATGTACGTGAGTACATCCTCACTTGATCGCTGGTGAAGTGTGCAGTGATCGTGTTGCATTGACGACAATGTGACACGCTGTAGCGATCGGATTAGTCATCGACGGAAGTTGTCGTCGTCGTCGATTGTTATGCGCGACGAGATGTACCGTCAGGAGACTTTAGTCGGTGAACAACCTCACGGCCTTGAAAGTGTTACACAGACTGTTTTGTTAATTAAAGAATTTTGCAATTATCTTGTTTGATGTTTTAATTGTAATTAAGTGAAATTCAGAGAAACTATCTTATCTCATTCTGCCTATCTCTTCTATTAGTTATTTTTTTAATTTTATTTTGCCAACCTGTCACGATTTGATGTTTTTGTATAAATTCCGATTTTTATGACATTTCGTTAACTGTATTTTTCGTATTGAGAGACGCGATCGATCTCGAAGATTTTACGCGAAATACGCGTTCTGTTGAAGGATAATTTGCTGGCGAGACTCGTAACAACTTTTCCGCGCAAGGCCGCACGTACGGCACGTCGACGAGGTAATTATTGTTGCTATTTCCACAGAAACGATCGTCCATTTGCACGTCGTAACAAGGTTGCACATGGCGTTACGCATGTGGTCATCGAAAGTGAAAGATTACGATATGTGTGACACGAGTCGCCCTTGTATGCGATTCGATATGCGAACACGCTTCGCTCGCAATCGCCTCCCGCACACACAACAACTGCGCTTGTTTGTCATGTATATGTTACTAAAAAACTTGAGAAAATTATGTCTGAGAGGATTTTGCTTGTTAGAAATTCAGAAAAAATTTCAATATTTAACGACAATTTAATTAGCAAAAATGTTTTAGATATAAAAAAATTTTTATAGGTATTTAATAGAGACAGAAATTCCCCCGATATACGATATTTGGCAATTCAATGAGAAAATATGCAAAATTCATTGAGGAACGTCTTTTGAACACACGCTCCATTAATATTCTCTCGATAAGAAACGAAAAGAAGTTAACGCTCTCACGTTTCTAAGTCGCAAAAACGAGTTAGTATAAATTTTTATTAGTTGATTGTAAATTGCGTCGCACGCGGTCCGCGTTTTATTCGATTGCGAAACTATCTCGTCGTAACACTTAGTGAACGAATTCCGCCACGTGGATCTTGTTTGTCCGGTCGAGACGAAATGAGAGACAAGTGTTTCCATCGTCAATCGCGTAATTTGCGAGCTTCGCTCGCAATCTGCCACGATCATCTCAACTCAGTTCAACGAGCGTTATACGGGTCCATTCCTCTCTCTCCCGCCAAAGACGCGTAAAGGTCATCATCGACGTAAAGGCCTCCGCGGACGTTTCACATCACCGTGCCCGTTGCCATTTCTGGCAAATGGATGATCTCCATATCGCGAGGACAGCAAATCGAGTTGGTCAAAGAAGAACATCGGCTGGTAAAATATTAAGAGTCGAGAGATTTGACGCACGCGAATGGAGATTAATGAATATTATCGTCTCTCGTCTCTGATGATCGCGTCGATTTCTTATATATAGCCCGTTACCGCTAAAACATCGAGGAAAGAGTATACAGGAAGAAGAGCTATACAGCGCGATCGAGGAACTAAATCGATACATTATCAACGAAACACGAAATTCCGGTTAATGATTGTATGGAGAAAATAAATTTTGTTCTGTCTTATTAAAGTATGCAAATTGCGAAGAGTCGGCAATTAATTAGCATTTGCATTAGCATATTGGCGTCTCACACGTGTGAGGATGGATAATTTGCTGCGATGATATCTAAAGCGGACGACGGTAATAAATGTGTTAATAAACACGTGGTTATCCGCGCCTTAAGCATGGGAGTTTGTTTCGCGTCAATTTGTGCGCGCAAATACATATAATTCCGATACGTTGTGTATAGGGTACGCGGGGCATTGTTGCTGCCTCTTCTTGGTTGCGCATACGTTACGGATATTATACGCTTCAAAAACGTTGTGTGTGCGTGGCGTCGTCGCCCGTGGCGAGAGTTCCGCGATCGACTTGATGAAACGAATGGAAGCGATTGTTCTAAGGAGAGGACGAGAGCGAGACGAGCGAGCGGGCGCGCGTTTTCCATCCATCCCTGCTCTTTCACTTCGATCCTTCCTCTCTCTCTCTCTCTCTTTCTTTCTCTCTTCCTCTCGCTTGTGTTGCATTCAATGGGCCAGAGATTCAGAGCAGCGGGGAAAAGCGGGGACTCAGTTGCCAGGAGGAAGAGCGAACTTGTAAAATCACTCGGGGGTCACTCGGAGCACGCGAACTGGCGCGGCATGCCGGCGCGAAACGGTCCCGATACGCACCACCACCCGCTGTCGCTCGAGTCCGTGATGCGCCTGCCTTGTCCTCGACTTCTCGCCGGATCGAGAAGGCACACCTTCCCGGGATATCTCCTGTGATCCACTAAACTATGAAACCCAATGCGCCGTCTAATATGTGATATTGCGAAGGCAATAACTTGGAGAAACTATTATACACCATAACTCTCTTCCTCTCTCTTTCTCCCTAGCGTGCAAATGGACCAACGTGAATAGTTTTCACATGAAATTAAAGTCAGATAAAATTTATGTAAATAGGTTTAGTAAGGTCGAAGCGCATAAAGTATTAATAAAATGTTATTACGTGTAAGGCTCGTATATTTTGCTTATAAAACTTTTGGAAAAGGATGTACATCTGTATTTCTCGAATAGGCAAATCTCAATTTGGCTGCGACGATCGATGATGCTGCAGTTCTCAATTCGAGTTGCACGCGACGCTTCGAAACGGCAGACAATGACTCTCGAGAGAATACGGAGAGGTCGATACGTCGTTGAAAGTGAAAAGGCGATTAGGGGATAGGAGGGAGAGGCCAGGGGGGCGAGTGAGGAGAGAAAGCGAAGGTACGCAGCGCGCGCGCGAGATTGCGGCGGCGGCGGCGGCGGCGGCGGCGGCGGCGGCGCATCGCATCGGTGGTGGCGATCGCCGTTACACTTGAAATTGCTCTCTTACTCCTCTCTCTGTTTCTCTCTCTCTCTCGAGCGGCGGCGCGCGCAAAAATCGCATCGCGATCGGCTCTCTCGAGCTGAGACGCGCGCTCGCGCGCGATCGGGCGCGGGCAACCAACCCAGGCAAATGTCAGGTCGTGACTTTCATGCGGTCTACCACCTGCCATGGGATCGGTAAGTGCGTCGTTATTAATGGCGTCCCGATCCGATCGCATCCGGAATAGGCGTAGGTCTGTACGACGATGCCTCGATATTGCCACGGCTCGCCGCAGCTCTTCTCGCTGCGGGCATTCGATCGTTGTTTGCTCGCCGGGTACATGCTGCTCGAATGGACCGAGTTTATTCAAGAGTGTTTCTCGCGAATGGTCGCGCGGGGTGATGCCAGTCGTTGTAGATGAACCCGACGCACTCATGCGAACATCCGCGTGCGTTGCTGCAGAATGAAAATTCCCATATGTACGTAGAAGATGAAACTTAGCACACATTTGTATGTCACAGTGCATTGATACTGTGCGATATGTACTTCACACATTAGTCGAAAATGAGACAAAAATCTTCGTCACATGCATTTTGGTGTTTTGCAGCTTTGCACAGTTTTTGTTATTCGAAAAAATATAGTATTTTATTTAAAAAACTGAAAATACTACAGTAAGCGGCGATACCGCAGCGAGAGTAAACAATGATAATGCAGCAGTAAGCGATGATACTGCAGGAAATATTGTTGCGCGGAGCTCGGAACTTATATATCGCGTTCCGAGATGAGAAGTTGTTGCGAGCCGATGAGCGACACGCAACTCCAAAATACCGGCGCCGAAATGTAGCTGGAGTGCTTCAGCTTGACTTCGCGCTAATGTAGACCCTGCATTACAGTTGCGTGCCGCAGATTATACATGTACGTAGCTCACGAGAGAATATTATATCTTTTGTTCAGTCGTTTTTGTTAGTGCGGTTGCTTTATTCGTCGTCGTTCAGGAGAGCGTTACTCACGCTTTCTAAGAACTTTTCGAAACGAGTGACAGTGACGCAAGAGATTCGAGAGAATCCAAGGGCTCCGCTAGTGCGTCGGCGACGGCGGAGAGACAGACAGTGCGACACGATTCGGTGTGGAAATACAGTTGCCCCGTTTACATCGAGTAAACCGTGTCGACTCCCACGCAACGCAGTTGACCCGCGCGAGATTACGCGCGATTGCGCGTATTATTACCGCACGTATTCTCAGCGCCCGCCGTCGTCGTCGCGACGAGCAGACATGAAAACGATTAACTTATCGATCCTATTTCGCGCGAGAGAACATCCCTACATTACAATAAGTAAATCGTTTATTACGCACTTTACGTTTATGAAGTTCGAGCGTTATTATTTCACGTGCGATATCGTATCTTCGCCTCGAACTTTTCGAGTTCGCGATAAGAAATAGTAGAAATCCTTTTAGGTCGCAATAACGGATACGTCAAGCATTCCGCGAAGTACTTCCGTCTGTATTTCACTTCGAGTTCGCCTCGTGAATAAAGTTCGCTGAAGTAATATGCTCATCCAATCTGACTTGAAAAATTCACCCTTGTGTGCATGCGTTTAAAGCTCGAGAATATCTCTTTGCTCGTTTTATCGTTTGCCTCTTCTTCGCGCGTTTCTCGCGAGAGCTCACGCCAGCTCGCCTCGATCCAAAAAAGGACTGCCCGTTCTCTCGTAAATCGAGAACATTGCAGAATCTTCGGCCCGAGGCCAAATTCGTCGTACGTGCACCTTCTTCCCCTTTTCCCTCCCCTCTCTTCACGTACGTAGGTAAGTACGTATGTGCGATGCGCTCTCGCACCGAATCGCCTGGATGCGCTCGCGTGATATATCGATGACACGAGCGTGGGTGTACCGGAAAGCCGATCTGACCGTGACGAAGGAGAAAAGACATGAGTGAAAAAGAGAGAGAAAACACACACGTTATTAAATAAAACATTTTCTCACGGTTTCAACGTTAAGCAATCGGACTGGTTTGCCCCTGTATATCTCAAAAAACAATTTGTGTAACACAGATTTTGTAACTTACAGTATTCTTAAAATTCCATAAAGGATATAATATGTTTTTGGTTTGGTACACGTACATAATTTGGTCCAAATATTTCCTAGCGTACTTTTCGAGAACAGGAAACGCGTACATCGCGCATACGAACTTTGTCGAAGAGAGAGGGAGATCTCGCGCGCTCGACTGTAGCGCGAGTACTCCTCTTTATTTTTTTTTCTCTCGTCCGCAGCGAGCGGTTGCGATTCCGCGATTTACGATTCGTTTCCCGCCGGTCGCGGGGACAGGCAGCGACGCTTTTATCGAGCGCACCGCGGTAACCTTTCCATAACTATCGCGTCTGTTGCCGTAGATCAACGGTAACGCCGCGGCGACCAATTTACCGAGCGACCTCTCGGTCGACCTCTTCTCCACCAGGCCTCCTTTCCGCAGGTAATACACGTATCTTGCAAATATATATATCCCGTTCGCGATGTATAACCCCGCGCGAGACTCTCTCTCTTTCTCTCTCGCACGATACATCGTTCGCCCGAGTCCGGTGAACGACGATAAAGATGATGACGCGATGACGCAACCGGTAAACGACGATGAACCACGACAATGGCGACGGCAACGACGACGTCGACGACGACTTCGGAGGTACCGCGAACGCGTGAATAAATTTTGCGATTGCGTCGACCGCCCGGCAACTATGTCGTCTCATTGCCCGTCTAATAAGCCCGCGGAGGTCCGCATGTTTTACGACCTGCTGTTGCGGCGCTTAACTGGTCGGCGCGGTAGCGCTGCAATTTGACGTCTCAGCCCAATAAATATATCACGAATTTTGAAAGCAAGCGGTATATACATGTATATATATATATATATATATATATATATACATATATATTTATATACGTACACAACCTCCTACGGTCGCGCGCGTCTCTCGGTAATGAACCGCGCGCGAGCTTCGCGTATCTGCTAGTTAATCAAAGAATGCGGAGTCAGTAAACCGAGGTATGTGTACACGCGGGTATCCCGCGGTGCGCGTTTATCCGTTGATAATGAGAAGTCGAAGACAAGACGTATTGTGGGCGAACGTCGGGCGGATAGTTATTGATGCAGGCATTTTTTTCTTTTTTTTTTTTTTTGTAACGCAGGCATTGCTAATACGATCCGTGCACGGATCAGGCGTGGCGAGTGTGCGTGGCACGCGCTTCAAGAATAAGAACTTAATATCGCAAAAGTTTTGCATTCTGCGCGAGAACTTTCGCAGCGCGTTTTCGTTCGGAATACCTAAAAACTACTACATTCTCTACTGAGAAACTGTCGCGTGCTGATTGTGCGACGCGGAAATGTTTATCGCACCGTCGCGATAATGACTTCGTCATTACCGGCGACACGTACGGGTGTGGGAAAAAAAACTGTTTCAAAACTTCAACTTTCGCATTATATCTTTCCATCTGAATTCATTTCCCGCGTGGTCGCGGCAGTTTTACGGCTGTTATTGCATATCTGCAATTCTCCTCGCCGCATTCCAGTGGCAGGTTCGTCGTCTAGCTGTCGGAGAAAGGCCGGTCTACGTCCTACGTATATGTTAATTGCGTTAAACCGACGAAACCGCGATCAGCATAATGAAACGGACAATCAGCGAACACTGCTCGGGCTCTCGTCACGATTTCACATTACAATGCCCCCGGTGCAAACGTGCGCGAGGCGCACGGTGGCCGGCGGTCTTTACGTCCTCGCCAGTGGCTAGGCGAGCGCATTAGATCGGGGAGAACACGTCGTTGTGGCATGTCGCGGTCTTTTTTTGTTCTGCCGATGAACGAGAAAATCGCTGCTGAGAGACCCCGATCGCGGGGACGTATGTACACATCGAGCTTTACGATTGACCTCATACATTAATGTAAACGCTCTGCTTGTGCCGGCCGAGTAGTACAGACGACGGAAGAAAGAGAGAGATGGAAAAAAAAAAAAAAAGAACGGCTGAACGATCGCAGAAGAGGTGGAAGTAACAAAGTCGCGAATCGGCCTTTCGGGGACAGAGACGAGGAAGCTCTCTCTAACGGAGTAAAGATAGATGGACAGATGAGAGCGCAGGGGAGGTAAAAGTACGCTCGTAAGAAACGCAGCGAGTTTCGAGATTCATCGTCGGCGGGATCGTACGTTTCGTCGGTTGAAGCGACTCGAGACGTATCGCGTGCGACCGATCGCTCAGATCGATCGACTTTATCCATCCGCCAATCGGCGTACGTATAGGTATACGTGCACATCGATATACCTGTTCCGGGATGTAGAGGCGAGCTCGCCTCGGAAGCGGCGACGCCGACGACAAGTGGCGGAGCCGCGTTTTGCGAGAGCTTTCCCTTCCGTGAATCCCGACGACGACCGCGCCGACCGGAAGGAGAGCTTGCCTTATGCGCGCGTGAGCGCGAGCGTACGTGCGCGCATATATTGTACATACGATGCCAGCGACCGGCCCATAAATCAGGCTCCGCTTCTTGCGCGCCAATCGTTTGCCATCGCCGTCGGGTCAGAGGGGACCTTGTCGACGATTCCACTCGGTTGCGATCTTTCCGTTTGCGAGGATGAACCGAGCGCGTATACGCGTGGAATATCTTTTTATGTGTACATATGTATATATATCTACTCGCGCATACGGTACATACAATTCGTGATATTTGAACGGGAAAGATCTCTTATATAGTATAAAACCTTTCTTGCTAATTACTGTGACACATGGAAAAAAATTCTATATATAGAAGATGAAAAAAGAAAAACGGTTTTCGTCAATTTTCATTTAAGAAAAGAGATAAGCAAATCCTGTAATCAATAAATTTCTGAAAAAGTTGTAATTATTTTTTATTTATATAGCAATGAATGGTAATATTGCGCATATTTATGCAATTGAGAGATAGTTTACTGTAATTACTGATTCGTGTCGATGATGCAGACGAATGCAACATCGCCGACATATTTTTGCACATGCTCGTCTTTGCGAACGAGGTTGAGAACCACGATGTCATCTTCTCGCGGTGGAGTCACGGAGAGGTCGCTTTCGAGAGTCAGACTCTATGATCCTGTGCGCGTAGCACAACCGGTTGTCTCCTCTTTTTTCAATGCGCGCCTCCTCCGTATGCGTGCACCTGTATGCGCGCGCGAGTTTATTCACAGACGATACGCGCGGCGGCGTGTGTGTTTGTGGGCGACTTCGAGAACGGACCGCACGCATAATAGGCAAATACCTGTAATTATATAAATTACGCGGGTTCACGAGTTCTTCTCCCGTTAATGGCGCAACAGAAATCTCGCACACACAGAAATGTATTTCGATTTTATACTTAAACAGTTTAATTTCCAATTGTCGATCCAGTATTTATCCATTTATGGATGTAGAGAGTTTTCGTACTGCTCTTTGATGGTACGCGTGTCACACTTAAATGATGTGACACGCGTACATAAACTCTTAAAATTTACTCCCATGCCGCAATCGAGATTACGTCTCTCCTCCCGAAGTGCAAAAACGGGTGGATCGAGATGCAGAAGACGGCCTATTACGTAACACCGCATAGCAGAACATAACGGCAGTTGCGTAACGGCAGATTCGCCAAAACGCGAGCGCGTGTTGTTACGTCGCCTTCTGATTTATTCGTGATATCACGGGGACTCGACATTTCGCCGCCGAGGTCCGCAACGCTCGCGTTCTCGCGCGAAAGCGACCGGCTTCAAGTTCTTCATATCCGTGTCTTCGCTATGCTGCTCGACGACGGCGTGTCTTCTCCGGCGGTAATTCGCTTTCGCAACGAGCGGCGCGTTTGCGCCGTTTTTTTTTTTTTTTCATTTATCGGCGGCTTAATTATCACGATCTCTTCAGAATCGCGCCGTGCGTCGCGCTATGCAAAGTCGATTCTTCGCGATCGTCGTCGACGGTCAAGGACACCTGACGCCTTCTTATCCATCGACATCGCTGCTCGCCTGGTATTCTCTACCGAGAGTAACTGACCCCTGACCCACGATACTTGTCTCCGTCCTTCTTGTCGCCTTTCCTCGCGTACCACCTTCTCTTTGGTCGCTCGTCGTTCACTTTGCGTCTCCATCTTTTGTGTCCCCCTCGCGCACTCTCTCTTCCCAGGAGTGTAAGTCGAGAACTGGTAAAGCGACATAAAGTAGGCTCGGTTACGACAGGTCGTAAGACGACGAGCGTGTCTAATAGGTCGCGATAACGCGTTTCGATGATATCCTTCGAGGCGTATCGCCTCCGGTGTGGTCTGCGTAAGACGCGCGATTGAATGCCCACGTATACAATGCTCGGTGGTTTACATCCGCGCGACTCCGCTTGCGTATAAGTAGCGTCGGTCGCACAAAACGGAGGCGGATTAACATTCGTCGCGGCAGCGATGTTGTCAGATTTATCGTGTCCCGCTTCGCGCGTTCTCCCGATTTTAAACGACGACGAGATGAATCGCTTCATGACGAATTTTAATGTGAAACATAAAACGCGGCGATCAATAAATTTGTTAATATAATCTTGTGTCTTCAAGATGTATATATTAAAATTTATGTGTTCAAGATAGATACAAATATCTTATACCAGGAATTTATTGTAAGTTTAACAATAATAAATAAGTTAAATGTATTGGAATTTTAAACGATAGTGTCTTATATAATGAGAAATGTGAAGCCACGAGTATACGTTGAAACTTTTATGGCTTTATCTATTAAAAGTGCGCTCACGGTGACAAATGGACACGAGGCAACGGTTGCGCACAACGACAAAAATTGATTGCTATCTTATGGCCTATTCGATGTAAATTTTGTAGAAAGGAGACGTCGAAGAACGTCCCAAGCGCGATCAATGCATCGTCAAGTAGTGAGTAACATCGGAACACAAACGTAGTGACCTAAAGAAATGTGTCGATCGTTACATTCAGAATGTAAAGAAGCAATTGCAAGCCTTAATATATTTGTTAATTAGTACGATTACTTCGTTAATATCTCAGAATTTGCAATGTTATCGTAACATTACTTTTTTTTTTAATCATTCTCATTAATTTGTTTAGCGCTATTTTATATATGAGATTAATCAAAGGTTCAAGTATAATGCGGATTGTGGGCGTTAAGTGCATTTGGGGAATGTGATAAGCTCGCATACTTTATGTTTGATCAGTTTCGAAAAAATTTATTGTGTGAGAGATGATAATTTCGCCGCGCGCGATGGACTTTTAACATAAAAAATGTAGAAGGCCACATTTAAATTATGAAAACGAGTGACGCGTGGACATGGTAAAGGCAATATAGTAAATCGCACAATTTAATTTATCATCGCCCTTGGTGGTAATTAATTACCAAAATTATTCGAAATCGAGGACGTCGCGCTCATTGTAGCCCGCAAGATCGTTATCGAAATCATCAAAATGTAATCGCGCTTGTTCTTCAACCGTGATTATTTCCGCAACTTATTTCACCTGTTCGAAGCCGCCTCTGAATCAAACAGAGAAAAAGAGAAAGAGAGAGAAAGAGAGAGAGAGAGAGAGAAGAGAGAAAGAGAGATCAATAATTAATTATCTTTCGGTATAAATACTCCCGCTTTCACTGACGACGAGAAAGCTTGATAAAAATATGCGTTGCGGGTTCTCATTCTACCATCTGATTTTGCATTTGTCAAACCTGGCACATATAAACATTCAAAAAGACGTTTATTCCTACTAATAGACGAGAAGAGTTGATCTTCAATTATATGCTCTGATATTACATAGAACATTGCGTTACGTTAAAAACACAGCATTAAAAAAAAGATCATACCTAATAATTTATAAACAAAAACTTCTTCTAATTCTAGAAATACGTGTACGTTTATTAAATAATTATCTAAACTATATAATTTTCACATATTGCGTAATTTACGATATTACTTTTAGATTATATAGTTATACATGTTTTATACAGATATCTACAAGAATGACGAAAAACATACACACAGAGAGCAGGTGATACGTAAGCGATCAAAGCATCGTTGAAGATTCGTTGCGCGGTCGCGATATGCTCCATTCGCGGACCTCCTATAATCGTGAATTCAAATGTACGACTTTTGAAATCGGATCCGCCAGATATTTCTTGACCTGGGACCGGGTCCCGTCGGCGGTGGGCGGGGAGGAAGGGCCGGGGGAAGTCCCATCGTCTCAGTTACAATTTGTGTTCGCACTTAAAAGAAACATTACCTGGTGGGACCGAGTCGAGGATAGCGCGGACGCCTCGTGTGTGGTCCTACATAACGTCCCGGTCGTATCTCGAATCGTTCGTTACCGATTCGATTGGAGTCGCGTTCGGGCATCATCCAGCCCTGGGAGGAAACGCGTTCGCCCTTAAGAAATGCTGCCACTTAAAAGCGAACTTTCCCCCTTCGTCACTATAAGGGATATCAGACCGATGTAGTAACCCGCTCGCTTTTTCAGACTACGTGTAGATTGCAGAAAGAGGGAGAAGAAGAGGCAATGACCTGCATCGATACAACCACTGGTAATGTGTTCGGAACAAAGAAACATTTTTTTTATAGTGTCAAAAACTTTAAAAAATTTTTTAAACAAATTCTTTAATTACAGAATTAATTAAGATGTGATTTTTACTTCGAATGTTAGCGTACAGAATTACTTCTTTATCTTAAATATTCGACCGCTCTTTCTTCTACGAACTTGTCTTGCGACTACCAAAAAGGAATAGTTATCGCCTTTGAACGAGACATACGCGCGCGACCAGTTTCCTACGAAATCAATGGAATTTACAATGAGCGCTTCTTCAGTTCTCCCAAACGTCCGGATAACTAATGGCGTTTCGAAAATCGAGCAGCCTAATTTGAATAGTTTGGTAATTCTCCGTGATTGCAGCCACTCTTTTAGCGGTTCTCAAACTATTTTACACAGAAAAAAACGTTCTCTCTCCGAGACCATTTAAAACATGCAAAGTTAAATTCTGTTATTTTTTTAATGCTTTATGCTTGTTTAAGATAACATTTTTATGCTAATTATAATTTTTATGTATGTGAATACGTCACGTGAGTGGACGATGTAACTTTAACATTCCAATATTTATTGTAGATTTTTCAGAAGATCACAAAAGTAAACTGCAATTGCCAGTCAAGCACATCCAAGTACGTTAAGTAAATTTTTTGAGTTTTGGAAGACTAACTACATATGTACCTACCTATATTATATATATTTGGAATAGAATTTTAGAATGTCTATGTTTTCGAGAATGAACCGTGAGAATCTTTTAGTTAGATGAATAACCATATGGCGGATTACACAATGATCAAATTCATTATTCAAAGTCGCAAAGTCGCAATGTCCCGAACGTACATGTGTTAGAATCGATATGATCTCTAGCGGACGCAACGCGCGGTCTTAAAAACCCGATCGAGATGGGAAAAGTGCCGTAAACCGACCAGTCGTGATCCGCGATTTACAATCCCCACGATATCGATCAGATATTCGGTGGACCCGGTGCGACTGAGCCGTATAAACGAGGAATTCGAGCGGGCGAAGGAATTCCGCGTGGAATTCAGCGAAGAGTGTAGCCTCGCTCTCCGCAAGAACGGTGTTATATCTGCGAAATCATTCTCATTTAGTGGTTTATTTTCAGAGTCGCGAAGCGAGACACTCTCGCACGCTTTTGTAGTCGCGCGAAATTCTCATTCCCTCGCTAATCTCTGAATATTTTTCTAATCATGTGTGAACTAGAGACTACATCTGAGACAAAATAATGTGATTTTCTGTTTCCGAACTCTCTTTCTCTGAAAGCAGCAATTTCCAAAATGTTTCTCCTTCATATTTCTTTCAACTACTTATTGCACTATGTTTTTAAATGTACAAAAAATACACATATGCACAAAATAATATACATATCTATATATATTCAATATACACAAGCACATATGTAACTCTCAAAGTTTACTTGTCAGAAATAAAAATTTATTTCATGACACTACAGATCATTAATAATATTTCGTTGACAACTGACATGTATCAATTTGTTGCTACTAATAATATTTCCGTATTTAAAAGACGATTATTTCGGTGATTACAGCGGCGATATATTAACTCGATATTTCTCAAAACGGCGACAGTAGCGGCGATTGCCAAAAGAAATTATACTCCATAATTCGTTTCACTATAATTATAGCAAACAAGCCTACACAATAAGTGTTACAAAGTTGATAACCTATTAATCGTGTTATTTTGGATCCAATCATCGCTGTGTGGTTTGTCGAATCGAATATCGTAAAGAATCAATGGTACAGGAACTTTTAATAATTTATAAGCTCTGAAGTGACTATTTACGAAATACGTAAAGAAAATAGCATTTTATATTTAAAGCAGCTTATATTTGCAGTGCTCTATTTGTGTCGTAATACGATGATTTTTTTAAAGGAGAACAGCACATTTCTGTAAAGTGGCACAATGTTCAATGGAAAAGTGGAGAAACCAGAAACGAGTCATCGTCGACCGGGCGAACGTCCTCCCTCTGGTCGATTTCGAAATCAAATTAATTATTCTCGCAACGGTGCGATATTGGAAGAGCCAATCGTAAAATCCGAAGCCTGATAGATCTTAATGTTCCTCTAGCCAGCGCACGCGGACTGTTTCGGATAAGAAATTAATGGCGAATAACGGCGTTAAATCCCGACCGAATCGCGCAATTGGAGTGAGTTACTACGCTATACATCAATCCTGCGTATCTACTTTACATGTATACATGCATGCTGTCGTTCTCCATCAAAGTTAGCGGTCGTGTAAACGCAATACAGAGATTAATAGTGAAATTATACCAAGTTGATTCCGCGAGTATTCGACGCAAAAGATAAAAACTCGCTCGCTCATTTAAATACCGTGTAAGAACTCGTTGATTAGATTATTTTGTTTTTATACGGCATATTAAAAATTATCGGAAAATCAATTTAAAACGTTTATGTAAACTGTGCTTGCTGACTTTTTCATACGAGAATATTGTAAAAACATAAACACAATATACTATTAATATTTTAAATAATTAAATTACTTTATACATATTTCTTTCAACAATGCGTAACGTCCATTCCGCATTCAGATGCTTCGACATCAAATGATTACATTACGCATGGACAAATGTCGTTTTATTACCTTAAGGAATTATGAGATTGGTTTAAAGATTAACATTTATTGTTTGAAATAATCTCATTTAATTTTGATATACCGTTGTAAGTAAATACTTTACTTACATTCAGAATATATGAAAATATAATAATGTGAAATACATACATATAATTCTTTCTGTAATTGTCTTGTATTTATTTTTTCGAACATACAAAATAATTATAGCTTTAATCGAAAATTAAGATTATCTGCTATTTCGTTAATTGATGTTTTTTGAACTAAAAATCACTGCTTTCTCTTTTTCTTTTTCAGTAAACAGAATATTATCGTTGAAGAAAGCATTTTAATCACTCTTATTTTTACTACAATGCTTTTTGTATTAACACTCTTGAATACATAATGATAATATAATATTGTAGAATATGTTATATGTAACATATAGTCATAATAAGTATGTAAATTCATGTAGAAAACGAATACAATGTAGAAGCTTGTATCACAAAGAAAAAGATAATTGTGAGAAAATTGCCTTTAAACCTTAAAAATTTGCTATACATCTTTTGTTATACTTATTTTATGCAACATACAGTACTCAGTTGAATGTAAATATTCCATAGTAGTATATTATGTTTTAACGAAGTTAACACTGTACTATTAAAAAAAAAGTATTAAAAAATAGAATAAAAATTTTATACTGTACATATATATACACAAATACAGATATATAATATATATAATATGTATATATTATACATATATAAAATATATTAAATATATTAAATATATAATATATATATATATATATATATAATATATATGCTGCATATGTACAAATATTAGTTAGATATTTCTATATTTATGTTATATACATATATACAATTTTCTAAAACCCATAATTTACATGAAACACTGTATTCTACATTTTTAATTTTGCAGAAAAAAATTATCTTTTTCCGCCATTTATCTACCGCTTCTAGCATAAATGTATAAATATTAAGGATAATATATTTTACTATAGCAATGTCACATTTATCCACTTTCATCCCATTCACTTTCTGAATATCGTCAAAAACCTTACTATGTACAGTAAAGTGATCTATAAGTTTTAATATGTGCCATCTTAAGTTATATTTACAATTAAAATATATCCGTTTCTACATATGTAAGAGCATGCATGTCCGATGACTGTATCTACGCTAATTCTAATTGTTTTGCATGTGCTTGTTCAATATGTTGATCCAGAATCTCTTGTGAAGCGTAATCACGAGTAATAGTAAAACATCTTTCACATAGTAATTTTGTAGGATGATCTTCTCTCACGTGCTTTCTAAGATCGATCAATGTGGGAAACATTTTGGAACATTTCTCATTTGGACATGAGCGAAATTTACCTATATAGTGATCCTCCAAATGAACAAGTGTCATTCTCCTCTTACGATTAAACATTTTACCACACACCTTAAAAAGAATGTAATATAGTATTATTTTTAGTATGTGTGTGTAATAGTGCACAATTTCTAAAACATTTTATTTTTAAGAAACTTACGTAGCAAATAAAATTGATGATAGGATCATGTTCGGTTTCATGATGATAAAGTAACTGCTCGATAGTGTTCATTGGCCTTAGAAACATATGTTATAGGAATAAGAATATATAGAGAAAGCTTACTGCAGCAAAGAGTAAAACTCAAAAGATGTGAAGGATAAAATATCATGTAAAACGCGGATATGATACTTTAAGATAAAGACAACTAAGGACACATCTTCTATACAATTGCTTATAAAGACAATGATTATTTTTACGTTATCGTTTGTTTTGTGCAAAATGTTTCTTTACTTTTTTACGATGTAGTGTCCTTTTTACGTAGCTTCACTGGTCATTAAAATCTCAATCAAAACTACTTTTCTTTTTATAATTTCAAAACGATGCATCGGTTAGAAATTACGTTTCAAAAAAATATACTAAAATCGAATTATTCAAGATTACCGCGAATTCACCTTCTCTTTATCTCATTGACGTTTTACTCTTTGTAATATTTAATATTTTTTCTATTTATTCTTACTGATTTCGTGGACATAGAACACATATAAAAGAGCAAATACGATAATCGACATGACAATCTTGCATGTGTTTCACGAAAACTTCGTTGTCAAAAAACACTTGTTTACATATCTTGAAAATAAAACAATGTAAAGTTACTGACAATCTATCCATAAAACTTTGATAAATAGTTTTATAAATATCTTTAAAAAACTTACGGTGCAACAATAACAGTTGCCAGAATGTACGACGTTCACATGGTTCACAAATTTTTTTATGTGGACAAATATAAAGTCACAATCATTACACTTATATCTAGGTTTTAAATGATGATGCAAATGATGAATTTCCCAGGCTTCAATACTACGAAAAGTTCTATTACACTTCTAGAAAAAAAAATATATCTATATATGTACATGAAGCGTATATATCACAGCATACATACACACGCGCGCGCGCGTGCACGCATACAGCGATGAATATTATAAAATTAATCTCTATATATATTTATAAAAATAACTGTGCTCAGAGTACGTGTCTTACTCGGCATCTGTAAATATCGTTGTATTCATCGTACTGCACCAACGACGCCACATCACTTGAGGGTTCTATTCTATATATTACTCTACTGTATCTTTCCATATTGGTGATTGTAAAAAAAATTTAACAATTTTTCTTACGATATAAGTCTTCTGTGTCTCGTAGACTTTTTATTGTTACACTGTCCTTAAAATCTTCGAAAACGTTTGATATAAAATCTTTGGTAGAAACCAACAATGTGTAGTCGTAGAAAGTCAAATAGCAACTGAGAATTTTGTATTGTACAGTGCTTTGAAGACAAAGACGGAAATAACGAATAAAACGAAAACAAGACGTGTTTGTGCGGTTGTGTTTATATACGACTCTCACGAGTCGTGTTAACGGTAATGCTGATTTAATTTCAAATATTGTAACAGAAATGTTACACTATTAATTAAATTTGTAACTTATGTAGATTTTAGTAATTATTAAATCTTAGTTCTTATATTTTTTTGTGTATCACCTACTTTTGTCTTGTTGTATTTTGTATGTTCGCGAATTCAGTATCCGTAAGTATCAGTATATTGATCATCAGAGTGTAGAAAAGTAAACAGACAATTTTACCCAGAGATGCCTTTGACACCATTATCTTTGCGTATGCTGTGAAGGAGAAAATCGCGACATATCAAGTTAGAGAAATAAGATAAATGAAACAAAAGCATCGAAGTACGAAAGAGAAGTCCCGCGAGAGACGAAATCAATAAAATAAAATCGAGTTAAAAAAAACGTGCCGCATAGTCTCGTTTATCACCAGATACGTAAAACAATTAGTAGTTTTTCTCACTACAGCGAACGATGGTGATTGACGCGATTTGGCGACTTCCACGTACAATAATCGCGTTTAAAGAAATTTCTCTAGTAGTAAAAAAATAAATACTGCCTATGTTGATGGATCTTTTATCTGCCAACTTTGCGTGAGAACAGCGCCTTTACATTGTGCAAGTTACAATGCGTTACGAATCTTAGCGCAAACAAAACGTATGAAAAATAGCTGCTCAACAATAAGAAAACGTTCGAGATAGTGAGAAAAGTTACAAAAGAAGAA
>QVNV01008676.1:0-111370 GCA_014825455.1 Pseudomyrmex pallidus
TTTTTTTTTTTTTTTTTTTTTTTTTACATAGACGCGCAACCTATGACAAGAATCGCTCGATCACGGTGAATGGAAAACTAGCTTGAGGAGTCAGAAAACAAACGTTACGAGGCTGCATAGTTCAATTTCTAAAGCTAATATAAAAATACTTCAAGTGAATGAAAAACTCATTACATTTGATATAAAGAGAGTAATTATTTCTTGGCCACTCTTCGCGGTATTTGGTTGACCTAGAGCATTGTTGAGAGAGCTAGATGGTATATCAGATTTTCGAGGCTGTGCTCTCTTGACGGCCTCCCGTGTTCTGGAGACGTAACCTAACCTAGCCTAGAAACGACTAGACGAAAAGCGTACTCGACGCGGAGAGACCGAGGGTACGACCTCGGCGGGCCATCGGCCTGGCACATGGTGACCTCCCTCGATCTAGGGCGCTGCAACCGTGCTCTGACGTCATCTTCGCTCACTCACTCAGCCAGTCGAGTCAACCTGTGCATTCAGCTGCACGATGCATGCTTTCTCGAGTGTCGCTGTATAACTATCCCGAGCGAACCGACTGATTAAAGATGAAGAAAAGGACAATAAGAAGAGTGACGTCGCTCGACGTTACCTTGGCGGACTCGAGCGCGCGATTCTTGTGTCGTTAAATATTTATTCAGATAAAGTTACTCTCTCACGCGTCTTAAGAAAAAAACAAAATATGCATTCAATATCGTGTACATACAATTTGATAAAAAAAAAAAAACCTAACAGAGTGTAAGGATAGATTGAAGTTTATATAAAGCGCGCACTAAACACTTTCTTTTTTTTATTACGTGACCTTTTTATCATATGTTTATAGCGCCAATATAAAAAGCACTGTGTGTTTGACGATCGGATCAATAACGAAAAAATGACGCGCGCTTCGATTTAGCTGCATCACTATCAGAAAGATAAGAGAACTATCATCAAATGTATAAAACAGCTTACTTAGCCGTTTGGTGTGAGGGTGCCTTAAGAACGACGGTGCCTTTAGAAACAGATCACTTCGTTGACCGACACTCGGTGCGTTGCCCGATCGGCCTTCGAAATCGGGGGCGCATATTCCATTTGTGTGTGCGATTAAAGGGTTCGAAAGGACATTGGGCACATTCGCATAGAGACACGGATGTCATCGTCACGACGATAACGCGCGAAGGTGAAAGACTTTTGTGTGTGACGCAAAACTCGCACAAAAATGCAATGCTTCTTCTTTTTCCGCACTCTTTTCAAGTCCTATTTTATCAGTTTCAGTTTTGGTGCTGCCATTTATTTATTCCGACACACGCGTCCCTGTCGAATCGTTATTCTGTCACGGCGTATATGTCGCGTAAATGTATTTACGTCATCTAACCTAAGGCTGCGTATTCAGCAGCGACTTCGCAGCATCAAGTTATCGTCGAGGAGAACGCTAAAATGAAGAACGGAATATAAACATTTATATATGCTCTCATTACGTAATGCTGTTTAATGTATGCGAAACATTTTATTTTAGACGCTTTGATTGCTCGATCTTTGTAGAAACTTGATTTAGTGTGTGGGCTCCGGATGTAATAATTAACTTTCTGGGTTGTTTAAAGCGACGATTTAGATTGCGTGCAACGTGTAACTTGTATATAACACTGCCAATAATACACTTCGTAATATCGTAATCTGTTGAAACTCACTAGCCAGGACAAGGTCTTGCCGAGAGTGCATTGCGCCCCGATGTCAGGGCGAGCAGATCTCTGATCTGTAAAAGGAGAAACAGAGATACGCGTGTGTGTATTACAAATATATGTACACACACACATTTTCTAACTGATCTTATCCTATCTTCCCCCGTCATCCCTTTCTTTCGGTAATTATTCGCGAAGTCATTAAACGAAGCGCGAATCGTGCCTTAGTGTGTGTCGAATATATTCCCTCCCGGCGAAATTATTCTTTTTCTCGCGTCTTCCCCTACATCTCTTTCCCTGTTCCTCTCTCACTATCGTTATATTTCCCACTCGTTCTCTCCGGCTCCCAGTGACGCTGTCGTCTTTCCTCTTTCGGATCCATGAGACTGCTAGCGAACGTCCCCATTTCCGAAGGCCGTGTGCGGACGACGAACCACCGCTGTCGAGGACGGGGTGAGCGGCTTGGCTACATGGCTCGCTTTTGTGCCTTAGGGTGCTTTCACAGTCTCGTTTTGTGCCGAAAGATAACGTGTTTCTTCTCTTTTATTTCTTTTATGCTACTACTCGAAACTATTTCTTTATTCTTGACAGCGGTGTACGTGTATTAGCAGATGCGACGACGTAAGAAGTTCTTACGTTCTACCTTTTGTTACTAAAATCCTGAGATATTTTAAATCTCTCTTAATCTTTAAATCTCCTCGTATTTTTTAATTATCCAATTTTACTTCATTTATTTAGTTGAAAAAAAAAGTTATCCTCGCAAACTCTTGAAAGTTTATAGAAATATTAAATAGACAAATATATACTCTGGTACTATTCCAGAGTGCTTGGCCGAATAACTCGCTTGGTGCAATAATCTGTTGGTATAAGACATTTATAGAGACAAGACATCGTAAAACAGAAGCAACAACCGATAACGAGAACAATAAACCGTGCTCGTAATGTAACGCAAGAAACGATACTCGAGACACAGAGAAAAATTTATTTGTTAGATTTCTCAAACCTTTATAATTTTCTTAGCGAAATTAGAATTTCTTGCGACAGAAAAAGAAACGATTTGTAACATAATCTCTTATAGATTGTATTTAATCTCATTAATTTAGACATCTCGTAATTTGCAGAGCGAAGATTTTATTTTAATGTAAATATGACTTTTTTCACACACAGACATCGATACAAATATTACAATATATAAAAATTCTTTTTTTTCTAAATTATTGTATAAATAAAAAAAAAATAAAATACGCAGACGCGTTTTTATGATTATAAGAAAACGGAGGAAGAAGAAGGTAGCGTTATAATTAATTGTCCTGAATGATATTCACTCGCTGACGCATTAAATAGCAGCCTTAGCAAACAAGATTGAACTCCTGCGATCGGGTTTGCGTGCCTGCATTCAGCCACTAATGAATTTCGCAACACCGACTGTTTCGCGACTACGAACTGCTTCGCCTGCTCGTAGGCGGACTTTATCCTTGATGCTTTCTAGCGCAGAGGAAAACTCAACCGATGCATCGAGCGGAATCCGTTCACATGGAATGCTTCAGACGCTATAAATGTTCACAGCATCCGTTTTCTTATTTAGCACTCGTGTCTGCGAGACCGATAATCTGAAGATTCAGAGAGAATCAAAGACTTCGAAGATTCGATGTCTGCTTAGTTCAATAAAAGATCAGGTGACTGGCATTACGATAGTCGTTCGTGTACGATCGTTGTGGTGCAAAATTAATAACACTGTCATCACTTTGAGATTACGTTCGTAGAAATTCAGCGTGTGGTGTAACAAACGCACACTCGAAAGTTCCTGATTTCGTAACGTTCCTGAGTTCGACGTCCGCGTTACGCTCCGGCATGAATTTGCCGTTTCATAATAACCAATCGAATAACACGAATCTACTCTCAAACAACCGAGAAAGTCAGAATGACCGCGGCCTACAATCGCCACGATGATCAGACTCTTTTACTGAGCGACTTCCGATTGCCTTAATGAAAGAGACGGTCGTCAATTTGTTCAATAAATGTTTGAATATAAGGTCGATGTATAATCTAAGCTTGTATGATATATAAGAGTATAAAAATTCAAAAAGCAAATAATATTTTACAATGATTTTAAAATAAAAAAATTCCAAGTTTTCTCTCTCCCTCTCTTTCTCCCTCTTCCATGTTGCCTTGCCTATTTTCAATAATCACATTTTTTTTTTTTTTTTTTTTTTTTTCATATTTTGAAAGTGACTGTCAGGCGCGAGGCAAAATTCTCCGCTGATTCTCGCGAACGCGAAACGACTCGGGCTTGTATCGAGTCCAGCGACAACGACAGTGCGTTATTAGAGGCGTTTGATGACGCAAAGTGCGGAGGACGGAGAGGATGGGCAGGGTGTGAGGAGAGGAAAGCAGGGAGAGAGACTCGCCAGGTCGTTGTTCTCTCGCGTTAGTGGGACACTTTCGGCGTTACTCTGGCACGCATTGCGCACGCACGCACGCACGAACGGCTCTGCTCTTTGTACTCTCCTTCGGCAAATGTGCAGCTGAATCGATTAATCCATCCTAATTACTGAGCCGCAATAAGAATTAACCGACTTGGCCTTTAATGCGGAGTCCAAGTGGCTCGACACGCGAAGGCTGATGTTTCTCTAACGAAGTGTTATCTCAAAGGATTTACAAACAAAACAAACGTAAAAATAGGTTTAATCGACAATATAAGCGATCGTTATGAAACATATACAACACGTATTTCAATGATTATACATATTGAAATACATACATATATTTTTAATAGATAATTCAATGTTTGTTTGAAAATCCCTGATGATCCTCAATACACCCCGTTTCGTACACCGCGCGCGTGTTGTGTATGTGTTTGTATAGATGCACATGATACCGTGCTGATATATACAGATAACGTGTATGTGTTAATACGCTCGCCTTTCGTATACGCGGTGTGTCAGTGCGCCGGCCTAGATTCCCGCGGGTTCAACACTCGCTATCGAGGTGACTGCTGTTCGCTCTCGGTTTGCTCAACGCAACCCAACGACCGAATAAGTTCCCACCGAGCGCAGCTACTGTTCGCGAAACGGTATATCCAAACAGGATCCGTCGCGAGCAGCAATAACTCATAAATACTATCAGAAATCAAATCAATGGTTTTGAAAGATCTAAAACAAAAAACAAAAAAAAAAGAAATAGAAGATCTAAAGTCACCTACTTCTCTCGACTTTAGACTTCTATGAAACTTATACGAACTTTTATCATCACAATACCTGCTACTTGTAATTGCTTTATTTCAGTCTCACTTGTATGAGAAGGCAACGGTAATTTGATTACGAAACGTTTTGACGAATAGTTCTGCTCTGCGGGAAATTCTAATTTGCTGAAAAAGGATTTCAGCGAACTACGGCGCGAAGTGAAAATTTCAGAGAAATGCCGCAGCTGCTTATAAAGCAGTCTCTTCTCCGAGAACGAAATTTTCAGGGATGCAGTACTCTCGAGAAACTTACAAGAGCCAAAGCGAAACTGAACTACAGTTACCGGACTGGTTGCTCAACACAGAAACCGAGGTAACTTCTCGTGGTGCAGCGACCGTTCGAGGACGCGTTTCAAGCAGTTCAACGCGTGCTACCCGCCTACTTTTACTTTCGCGCGCCAGCAGCACCACGTTCCGACCGTCTAACGGGGCTGTAGGGAGCTATCGATCTTTGATCAGATCAATAAAAAAAAAAGTGTAATACTATGAATTTTAAGTTCGTCTGATAACGTGCGCGGGAAGATGCGCTCTTATCCGTTCGCAAGGATGCACGCAACGATGTTGAATGAAATCCCAGCATTATCCGAAAAAAAAACACTACTGTGAATGGACTTACATGAGTATTTTTCAACTTTTTGTTCTTTCTCAAGTCGAAGTAGTAAAAATCCACTCTATAATCGTTTTTATATTAATTAGGAATAATTAGCGCCTTGCTACAGGCATTAAAATCATTTTTAACTTTTGACGCAACGCGTCAAATAAATGAGAGACGTTTTTCATGAGGCAAAAAACTTTTGTCAATCAGATCTACACACTCATACATATACACACATTTGCATTGTCTACTATTCGAATTTTCGTATCTTTTAGTATAAAAAATTGACGTCACGATGTAAACGTGTTAATTGTTCAGAGAAACATCGCGAGTAATTGTTTCATTATATATGGTCACATATGTGAGCTGTACTTTGCCATTATACACTCGTCTGTTACGTCTTGTGTATCTTAAATCAGGGCGCACAGTCGCTTACTTCTGTTTTCACCGCGAAAGCGAAAGAGAGTGAAAGCGTTTCATGAGGTACATTAACCTAATGAAGGAGTGGCATCATCGAAGAATTGCAAGACTCGATTACGACGAAGTAAGATTTTAATGCTCGATGACGTAAATAAATTTGTAGATTCAAAAACTGAATAGTGAAATTTTGTCGAAGTTTTTCCTTGCGCGCAGTATTTCGGTCATGAAGAATATGAAACGTGCAAGCGGGGAAAAAAAAATTGCAGCCGCGTATAAAAAGATATCCCGGAATATATAAATTTTACTTGAATCAAGTTAACAAACCGTCGTGTGGCAAAAGCATTTAACGGTTGCTGATGCGATATTGCGAAGCTTTAACGAGAATGAAAGTAAAAAAATTCCGGCTGGTTGAGAGTCGCTGGCTAGTGTGTAATAGTTTCGATCGAAAGGAGGTTACGGAGTGACTGAACTTTGACTTTGTTCGTGTGCGAGAATCGGTTACGTGCACTTACACACGTGCATATCGGCACGTTCAACAAACACCACCACAGACCTGAACAAACCAACCGGCGCACTGACGTCGTTATGCACACCAGTGCATTGGAATATCTATAGTTGGCCAACGAACCACTCGAGTCGCCACATGTTATGAGTAATTGCACGCATGCATTATACGCGAGATTTGCGATCTGTAATCGAGCTTGCGAGACCCTTGCTTGTCCGTTCGAAATTTATTTGTTAACGTCCAAATCAAGATTGACGTCAATACGAGACCGAAATGAGCGTCAAATAGATGATTGCAGAGAGCTACGAAAGCTAGTAACTTTAACTTTTTAAAGTAATAAATAAATAATATATATTTTGTTAGTATTTAGTGAACAAAAGCTTTTAGCTAAAAAAAAATCTTCTCATAAAGAAGTCTCTTGTAGAAAAGTCATCAATAACGGACAACAGAAATTTGTAATAAAACTCAAAATCATCAATATTCAGAAAAAAAAATAACGATTGATATTTTTGTGCGCAAAAAAACTAAGAACACTTTCATTTAAAGAGAAAATTCTATTGGGTCGTGTGCACATCGACTTTCACATCGTTAACTGAAAGTCATTTGAAGTGGTTGTAACAGCACAAGCACCTATTTGTACAGTAAGAACGTTACCGTTCCGTAAGTAAAAAACAGGGAAAACAACGTTAAGACTGTCACTTATTTTGTTTGAAATTATTCACTTCGACAAGAGTTGTTAACCAACTGCAAACTAGCGCGAGAAATGAAGTGTAAACAGAGATAACTCTTGTTATAAATAATTATGTAGTAAAATAAGTATTGAATTCACAAATGTGTGCGATCGTATTTTCATCGTTTTACTTTAGCCGCAAATTCCACACGTTATGATCTTTCTCGCGATGATGGATCAGACAGCAGGTCTCTCTCCATAAAGAGCCGCGTAATAGCTAGAATGAAACTTGTACAGTATGCCGTTACTACGCAATTCGCAGCAATGCGGTTACGCAACATACTTTTGCGGTAAGGATACTTAATCCGACTATCTACCCTCTCACTTGGTCAACAATAAGAAAAGAGCGCGACTTAAGGGGTGCATTGACCTGGCGTGAAAAAGAAATGACTGAGATTTGCTCATAACAAGTTCTCAAGAAAAACATCAGTCAGTAATTAATTATTACGTAGTCACACACAGTGATCGCGTAAGTAAAACTGAATTAAATTTTTGCAAATTCATGATGATAGACGCAACTATTTTTGCAGCAATGTGATGATGTAACTTCTCATGATTCAATGAGCGCATGAGTGTTCTTTTATTTTTTCATAGTAAAAATGACGATGGTATATATAATTTTTTTATATACAAAAATTAATATTTTAAAAATAAAAACTACTTCGAAAATAGGATTCTTTTTTTAAATCTTGTCTTTCTCTTATTTCATTGTACGTACACACATAAAAAGTTTAATAGAAACAACGCGACGCACAGATTGAGCTTTATTTTTCAAAAATGTGTGGCAACTTATCATTATAATCTTTAATATTATATGTCAAATCAATGTGCACTCTGAACAACTAAATTCCTACAATATCGCAATTATTATATTATGTTCTTATACGTTTACTCGCTAATTTTACATCTGCGAACAAAACAGCGACCCGTCATTCGCATTTGAGAACTGTTCAACTGGTAAGCAATCAAAATCCATACCGCGCGCGTAATCGGATCGACTAGAGTAGAGTCAGTCAAGTAGGTAACTTCCGTATCGGGCAGACCACTCTTTCAACGAGTTGGTCGAAGTAGTAGGTGGCAGTACAGTTCAGACCGCAGAAAACTGTCGGAAGCTCACCAGAACACACCGTGGTTTACAGTATGTCCGATAGAGTCTGCTGGCATCGTATCGCTAAGCGACATCTGCAATTCAGCGCTTGTACTATCGTTTAAAAAGCTGCAACAGGTTTCATGTGTGCGCTCATGTAAACATCACGTGGTTTTCCGAAGCATTTTAATCGTAACCGGAGCATTACTTCGAGTCTCCAAAGTTTTGCAGATGATTAACTCGATTTTTCTGTTTGATCTAATTTACTTTATGTGTTTTTTGTTTATGTTGGATTATGAAGAAGTGGAATGTGGGAAGAATAAATAAATAAAGGAAAAACTAACAGGAGACAGTAAGCTAAAAGCTCGAAATGTGCTGAAAAAGCACTTGAATATTATATAAAACTTTCCAACAATTTAAATTAAGATAACAATATTTTTTTTAAATAACTTTATGTATTTTGACAAACTTTAGATTTCTTGACAATCTCTCTATGATAAATTGATTTTATAAATTTAACTTTTGTTTTTTTTTAAGTAATATTAATTTAAAAACAATCTCGCGTACTTTGACAAACGTTAAATGTCTAGACTACAATAAATTGATTTAATAAATTTGTTTTTAAGTAATATTTTAAATAACACAGAGTTATTATTTTGCACGTAAGTCGTAAGATTAGTTGTGATAACTTATGATGTCACTTTGATCTCGCAATCAGTACGACATTCATATATAGATGAAAAATTAAATATAGCTAGAAAGATGATAGTTTACACATCTAGAGATAATTCTTTAGTGAGAAAACTTACGAAAACAATGGCTTATTCGGATATAGGAAGAAAACATTAGATTCTATCATGAAAACTTACCTGAAACACACACAAAAAACAACAAATCAATTATATAAAAATTAATTTTTCAATTTATATATATTAAATTGAGCAAGCTACTATTGTCTAAAAATTATAATGTGTTTAACGTTTAAAATTTGATAAAGATTGATTTATTAAGCAATATTTTCCTTGAATTTATTTTTTATTTATTTATATTATTATCATTATTATTATTACGGGGATGTGTATGTGTAGCCGTGCGTAAAGCGCAACAAAAATAAGTAGAAGTGATGATGATGCGCGCAGAGAAACAAATGAAGAGGAAGCGTAGACTTGTCTAGACACTCTCGAAGCTATGCGCCGCTATTATCTTATGACAAGCGCTTGGATAGACACTGAAGAGAAGAATGTGCATCCGAGACTATGTCCACGACTGATACTATGATACTGCTTGCTACAGTTATATACACATATACCAAGCTCTAACTTGGTATACGTGTATATATATACGCAGTCCCACACAACAGTGTATTTTAAGTAGGTAATTACAAAAAATATTTTGACATCGAGAGTTTGTTCAGGTCAGCTGTCGTTCTTATTTTTGTAAAAGTAAATACTGTTTGCTCGATAACAGTAGCAAAGAATTAGTTCGGAACGACAATCTTATAGAATATCTTAAATAGATATTCTACTTTTTTTTTAGATATATAATTGTTATCATGTCATCTTCTCTTTATATAAAGTAAATTACTAACTACCGGTGCAAGTGTGATACGTGATAAGAAAGTAAAGTCCGTCAGGTACACGGGATAGTCTACCTAATAGTTTTTATTCGGAAGCGTAAATACGAAATATCGGAGTCTAGAGTTCAGAAGGTACATCGTCGATATTCCAGTTTCCTCCGTCCCCCTCCTTTCCTGGTCAACAACTTCTATCTGCTAACCGGCTCTAAAGAGTCCCGAGACGCGACCGAACCCCAGAAACCTTCACCCCATTTAGCCTGTATATCGAACTTGCTGGATTCTCAGCTTTGGAATAGCTGCGTATCAACGAGGATTTTTTGTCCGCTTGTGTCGCACAGATGAAATATTGCGTGACACGTGGAAGCGAAGACAAAGGAAAAAGAATTGACTGCACCTACGCAATTTTGCTCAGCACAACTTCGCATTTTATTTGATGAACGCAGGTTTCCCTCTTTTTCTTTGTTTTACTGGAAACAATTTGTCTTACTTTAAGTACATTTTTATCGGATTTTCTTTGATGAATGTGTCACGTTCGGGGTATTTGTTTCCATAATATACCAATCACGCGTTTATTAGATTTCTTTCGGTAATCTTGTGAATTTTTATTTAATTAAGTAAAAGATATCTCTCTGATTATTAGAGCATTTAGAGTCAATATCTCTTGTTGTTAGAATGTTTAGTCTCATACAAACTAAATGTGATTACACTTCTGATGATTAATGATATACACGGACACCGGCGCGGTATCGCTTTTGCGTGTAACGATATCAATGAATCTAAGATTCTCTCGTCGAGAATCGATTCGGTGTTATTCTTCGCAATATTTTATCTCCATCTCACTTCCTACCTACGCCGATTGGTGATCCAATCTACGCCGTGACAGTAACCCAAATCCCACGAGAGGACGTCCAAAGTGATCGTCGCGCGCACATTTTGGGGTCAGTAGACGAGGAGGAATCGAGGCAGCACGTGCTGCCGACTATATCGTTGTCAGGGTAACGACGACCTTGTAGCGCGTAATCAACCCTGGAATCGTGATGTCCTCTCTCTTCCGGTATCTTTATCAATTGACTCTAAAGCCCACATGGATAACGATTAGTCATCATATAAGACCGAAATAAATTCCAAATAGCGCGGCAGCGCTCAACAAATCGATTTTGTCGAATCGGTCGTTTAGTTTATTTATTTTTCCTCGTATTTCACTCGCGTCTGTGTGGACACGGTTGTGTCATATAAAAGTGAACGATATATGCAACATAACAATAATAGATGTATCTAGGAAAAAAAGAATTGAATAAATTTGTGTAAAAGAAATTGGATATAAATCAAAACAAATAACACGACGCACGTGTCTCCTGAAGTCGAACGAACAAAGCGTTACGATCGAATTAGGAACTGTCTTTGTTCCGAAACGCTTGAGGGATGACGAGAGAGTCAACCGACCCCTGTTTTACTCAGGGTCGCAAGGGTCCGCGATTCCTATTCGAGGGATTGCGTCATCTCGCGTCTGGAAGAGAGCGGAGAACTTCAGAAAATAGGACGAAATAATCTTCTAAAACGTGTATTCGCTAGTGGTGCACACATATTAACATTATTTCTTCAGACAATCAATAAACTGCGCAATTGATTGTTCTCTATAAAATAAAGCCTTGGAATTTGTTGTTGATCTCTTCTTAGAAAATTGATCTTTGTAAAAATAAATTACAAGTTCACAAACATAAACACACAACGCGAACACCACAATTTTAAAATCAATATGTATTACTTTATATATATATATTACTTTTTAAAATAAAATATTACAGCAAAAAAGAGAGAGAGAGAGAGAAGGCGAGAGAGATTAATGAGTGTTAACTGCGACAGGTTTGTCGAGATTTCTTCGAAGACAATGTAAGCCCGCACACTCATTATTGTTCAACGTCGAGCCCTTCGTTCTGCCCTTCGATGCAGCCGCGTGACGCTAGTATTACGGGGGTGTATCGTAAACCGTCCTATAAAAGCCGCGTACCACGCAAGGGCGAGTGTTGCAAGGGCCGAAGGTAGTTTTACGGTGTATTCGTGTAGCCATAGCAACGTACGGTCTACCGTCCAATCGATAAAGTGCAACATTCAGGCTGACGACGCCGTACATATGTATGACGACGTCAATCTACCTGAGCTTTTTTGTCACCGATCTCCAATTTAAACATTTTCAGTATCTTGAGACCAAGTTTGTAAACAAACTTCATTCATAAAGTATCGTATGTAGATAATATCGAATATATTATACGAATTTGCATAAATGCAATATTGAATAATTTGTTTAATGTAAAAAATATTTAATTATATCAAAAATAGAATTAATAAAATCTCTATAAAAAAGATTTCAAATCTTGGTGTTATAATTAATAGCAATAAATTGATTAATTCCTCTCTATCGATCTAAATTAATATCTCTCCCGCAATATATCTTTAGATAAAAAGTTTTTCTTTTGAAGTACGACAGACGAGACGTCTCAGTATGAGATCCATATCGCTTTCTTTCAGGACGATTGCAAGCACTATAGCTCTCGATCGGTCGAGACATAGGGTGGAAAGTAGAAAACGCAGCCCTCGGGTGGGCGTTGCAAGGGTAGTTTAGTGGCGGTCGCTATGGAAACCCCGAAGAGCCGACGTTCGGTGCACCCCCAATGTGGACCTTGAATGAAAATCAAAGGACATGCCATAGACGGAAGTAAATTCGCTAATATTTTTTTTTTAATTGGTCATTTTTTTTATATTGAAAAAAATAATAACATGAGAGAAAATTTAATTTTTGGATAAATACAGAGTTTTGCACAAAATTCGCATACTTATATAAGTTATTTTTATTTGTGGAGAATCTAATAATGCATTAATTACTGATAATTGTACTTCTCACTGACTTTTGACAACCGATGCGCCAACTCGAAATCGTCCTCGCTAGAACAAATATGTTTCCTTTTTTTTTATATCGCACCGCGTGTGAATACCGTATTCCTCTATTTCGCGAATCTGAAGAGTCTTACGGAGGTCTTTCGCCTTCTCCAAGGGATCGACGTCCCGGTCACCGACATCGAGTGCAGTAACCAAGGAGTAGGTTATCCGCGGACCTTCACCGCACAACACGAGGTCGAAGACCCTACAGTACCTTTTACTGATTGATTCATTTTAACCCTTTCGATTCTTCCGCGGTTAAACACCACTGCATTAAAAGCTTTTAATTCGAAGACCAATGTTGTGCGAATTAAAATTCCAAAATTTAAAACAATGACAAAATATGTAGGTAGTTGCGATGTTAAATATCCAAAAAAAAAAATCATAATAATATTACACACAAAATGTATGTAATGTAATTAAAAACACAATTTACTTTGAAAAAAATGATGACATAAAAATCAGTTCTATATAACGAAAACACGTAAGAGCTTATACCGATATGAATTATAAATCGATGTATATACAGACGTTTCTGTGTACAAAAACAACTATAAGTAAGTTTATTGCTCATCGCTGGAATTTCACGAAATGCATGCAAAAGCAGAAAGCAAAAGAACACCTTGTGTCCTTAGATAGGGGTCTCTGTCCTTAACGGCGTAGGTCGAGAACCTTCAACGACTCGCGCAGCTTCTATCGTTCGCTTCTCTTTCTTTCTCTTCTTTCTGTGTTGCCTTTCTCTTTTTCTCGTTTGTATTTTTTTGCAACTGATACTCGGCCGACTGTTATGCGATTAGATGCCGATATTCCGATGTGGGACGATCGCAAGGTCTTTCTAGGTTTGTAATAGATTATTTAATAATCAAAAACTTCCGGTTGTCATTATATCAATTTTACAATCTAAGGAATTCTAATCTGATTATAGAATTTCGAAAAACATTTGGATGCGTCATGACTTATCATGGTTTGCGAGATTGTGAGCAGAGAGATTGTGGTAAAAGTAATTCATATGCTCGTTTGTGACAATGTTGCTGTTATCATCGAAATTGTTATCGTATTATACCGTCACAAAGAGTCTGTTCCAATGATGGTTACCGACAGATGTGAATTATGACACACAATCAGGCTCTATATATGTATTAATAGGTCAGTGGCATTGCGCGAACCTTGCTCGAACATTGCACTTCTGCAGTGCTTCGCTTCTCCCGTTCGTCAAGCTCTCCTCGCTCTCGACGTTTCTTCTGTCATCGTCTTTATGTTCGTCTTTTTCCTACGTGTTTCGCTCTTCCATTCTTGTCTTCTCTATGTATAGCGCACACAGACTGCTATTTACTTTTAAATCGAAAATTCAATGTTAGAGAGAGAAAGAGAGAGACCAGATTTGCCATTGCTAGAGTTAACTTATAACGTTTTTTATATCTTGAAAAAAGTGTTTACAGAAATTGTTTTGGATGCTACGTCAACGATTGTTTTTGTTTCTTTTTTGTAATCGGAGATCGCGTTGATAGTTGATATTTATCAGGATGCTTAATCATCTCGTAATTGTCGAAGAGCTTCGAACAGTTTTTTTTTTATCAATGAACAGCCATCGCGTAAGTTAGTGACGCTACGTTTCGCTTTACAGTTGTTGGAAAAAAAATCCTTTCGAGCATCGAACGTATCGCGTTTCTCGCGATCAATGAAGGGGGGAAAAAAGAGACGAGATCAGAACGACTCGATGACGGTTATGGAGCCCACATTGTGTCATAAAATAGTCCTTCAACCCTTTTCGTATTTCCTCTATTTTTCGGGAAAAAGAGAAGACTGAGTAGATTTGTGGAGGTTTCGTTGGTTTTATCTAGGGCGGATGTGCAAGTACTTCGATATATAGAGCCAGCTGCTGTTGACGATCTATCTCAGGTACCTTTCCGGATGTTCTATTTTACAAATTCGGAAACCCTTTTCCCCCTATAGACCGATTATCCTGCACAAATGCACTCGGTGCTTTGAAACGCTCATTGGATCCTATTAGGATTGTGCGCAATGAACAACTGGAAAATACATATCTGATCCAGATATTTATAGATGCGTTTAATTTTCACACGGGTCAGATGTACGTTTGCTTGAACATTTTTTTTTTTTATTGAACGGATTCGTTTCTCTTTTTTTCCCTACATCGCAATATATTTCACAAATTACTTATCAATCCTTTTCAAATTTCATTATCGCACGATCAAAGTCTCTCGCGGGAAGAGGTAATATTTTTTTTGCAGAAAAAGACATGCCGGTGACCTATGAGGAAAAGAAAAAGAAGGGTACCCAACAGGGGATGATTCGCTTCCTTCTTTAGGCGGCGGGGGTGGTTACGCGCGCGTGGCCAAGGTCGGGACCGATAAACACAAACGTTTCCTTGGTAACCATCCCTTGAGATCCTGCAACCTTGAACATCCCAAAATCTTTTCTTGGGGTATTAAGAAATATAAGTTGCGCTCATGTTGGAAAAGGAAATCCCAAGTCAGTTGCGTTCGTAGCAGATAGATTAAATTATTTTAAATAATACTTGGGAAAAAGTCAACTCTAACATTGTCATTGAAATATGTACTCGATTATATTTGTGTTGCCTATATTATATTTGTGTTGCATATGTATCGTATTCTCATACATTTAATATGTACGTATTCTCTATGCATTTAATACTTTAATACTACGCTATATAACACACATCTATTACAAATCTCTTAATATAAGCCGCGATTTTTCGATCACCGTGTAGACAGATAAAGCACAGAGCGTAAGAAGAACCGGGTTCGTTTACCCGTAGTTATCGCAACAGGACTCTTTCGGACATAATCGCGTTCTTGTCTCGTGCAATTCTTTTTGTACTTCTCGACATGCAATGTTCAGCTTGGTAGCAAGCGGGTGATTGTGGCTAATATAATGCATCCAGTAATTTCGATCCTACTCTTTTCAGTTCAGTACAGTTCTTAAGTTCACGTTGTTCAATAAAAACAAAAAATAAAACAACAAAAATTTAACAAAAAATAAAATAACGAAAAACTTTTATTTTAAAAACTTTTAAAAAACAAAAATACAATATCAGTAACATCGAATTTGTAGTAAAATGTTAGAAATTATTACGTGTTACAAATACGTAAAAAAATATATTTTTCACATAATAACGTTTTTTTTTTTTTTTTTACTTCTTGTATTTTATTAATTTGACTTAAAAACGATTATCATTCAAGAATCATAATTTTTGACTATCGGTTTATTTAGCTCTTCGCGAAACATTGCATTGAAACTCTGAACGCTATATTCAAATGTGCGGAAAAAAGTTTGGTAATAAGAGTCGAAAACAAAGATCCTAAGGCTCGAAAGCGAGCCCTTCAGCTGGCAGACAGGCCATGTTTCCTCCGAAAGGGTTCGACGATGATCGGGGTGCAAGGAAGGAAGGACGAAAGAGAGCGCGATAACGAATACGAAAGAGAAAAGGAAGGAAGAGATGAGGATGAAGGTAGGAGAGAGAGAGATACAAACGGGGAAGTGGACAGAAAGAGGAGGAAACAGTCGTCGAGAAACAGGGAGAAGAGAAAGAGAGGGAGGGAGGGAGAGAGGGAGAGAGAAAGAAAGAGAGAGAGAGGGAGAAGTCGGGTCCGTGACCGAGCAGGATCAATGCACGAGGCGGACCTTGAGAGTCCCTCCACCCTTCGCCCACCCCCCGTCCAACTCTCACCCAGCGACGATCCCGCCATCCTCCCCCCGTTGTTCACAGCCCTTGCACAAGCGGCGCGACGACGACGAGAGCGAGAGGAGGACGAGACGGACCCGGAGGACGGGTGCGGAGAGAGAAAGACAGGCCTGAGAGGAGAGGCGCAGATTGCATCGTGCACAGCACCACTCTGTCAGCCACACCGACAACACATAACCGCACCAGCACTACGCCGTTCGCCGTTGATATGCAGGTTGATGCACCGCCGTGGCCCCTTATGGCGGCCAATGCTCTTTGAGATCTGCCGAGCCTCTAAAAATTGCATTATTAACCCTTAACTGGTATGGCATGGACTCTTCTCGCATGATCTCATACCCAATTAGTTACTGAAACCGCGCCGCCGTTGCTGATTGCGGCTTCGCTCGTGCTTTATTTTGTGCGATTACAAAAGTGTTATTTTACTGCTTACTTTCTTAATTTTCCTTTATATTTTTTGTATTTTAATAAATTTCTACTTCCGTTATATAGAACTTTTTTTTTATATAAATATAGAATTTTCCTTTATATAAATATTTTTATATATAGATACTTTTATATAGAAAAAAAAATACGAAAACTAAGTGACAAAAATAAAATCTAGCGAGTGTATCAACAATATTTGCAGAACAGTATTACGCGAAAAATAATCCTGTTTTTTCGAAATATACGTGCACGTAAAATAGGAAGTTACATCAAAGCAGCTGCGTTCCTGTCGGATCAGGTCAACCCTTTTCACAGCTATTGACGAATTCGTGATATTTCACAGACCTTTCACAGCAGATATTTACGCAAATTCTCGTCAAGATGACGAAATATTCTTCATGCGTGAATTGGACAGCTGGACCAAGGTCCGACGCAAGCGGTATTCACAGAATGGAATATCCATTGAGAGATTTGCATCTGTCCAAACCCTTTCCCTGATCGCGCGAGTCAGGTAAAAGGTTGACGAATTCCAAACTGCCATTTCGTTTAAATAATATCCAACGATTTTGAAGGATACAGATCAGCTGCCATAGACAAGATAACACATAGTGTCCCATATGTGCCAGCTGTCTGATTTCTGAGTTCTAGTCACATATGTGTGAGATATAAGTTAATATAAAGTTAAGTTACCTGAGCTTATAAGAATCACATGTGCAAATATTATTGCAATATGAAAATTTCTATTTTTTAGCGCAAAATGCGCGGCGGAAAAAAACACAGACAGTGTCGCGTTACGTATTTATTATTTTATCTTATATCAATACATGTATGTACATGTATATGATTAACTTTTTGTCATTTTTGGTATAAATTTAATTTGTATATTTGGTGCTTCGCACAAAAAATGTGAGTATTTGAATGAAATATTTATGACTACGTTAGTACTTTCGGTGTTGGACCGAATCATATAAATAGATTTGTGCAACTCATGTATACACAAGGCAACCAGATGAGCATCCGATTGCGGGGACGCGTTTGCGGAACTTCGAATGTGCATCTGCCGGGATCGGCAAGACGAGAACGCGACACGCGCAACGTGTGTAACGCGAAACCCTTTTTATATTATAAACGATTTTACGTAACAGATGTAACGCGCGTGGCCACGTGGCGCGGTTCTCCAGTTTCGATTTGGAATACCGGAAGAAGATAAAATCATTCGAAATTTTGGTAACGTTAAAAACATTGATTTATCAAAGTCTTATTCTTTAATTCTGATATTCTCGAGAATAAATCCATATAAACAAATAGATTTTTGCTACTTTTGTCTCGAAGACATTCTCGAAGATCTGTCTGTAAATGCATTCAATTGTATCGAATTTTATATATTTGATATTTACATATAGAAAGCGAAAAGAGCTTTAATTAAAAAATGTCTGAAAAATACACTTTCATGCCTGTGACAATATATTATTGTCAAGTGTGTCATATCACGTCAAAAATTACATTTTAACAAAACGAAAGTATCAAAGATTTCTGCTTACTTATGAGACAAGCAGAAAGCAGCAGTGCACATTGGGTGCATTGCACCCCCGTCAGACGGACGGGGGTTGGATCGATCGCGGGCGTTGGCGCCGAGGTCACCGGCTCGCCTTGCTCGGAGTAATGACCCTCACCCAGTGCAGTGCAATGGCATCGGCAAACGACACCTTTCCTGGGAAGTTGCGAGGGTGGTTGTCGCGTAGAGGGGTATCTTATCGACGCTATGCGATCGCGCTGTCTCGAATGCGGCGACGCGACAAGGAAGGGGTAAAAACGCTATCGCGCGGTCTCATCGCTGTTGCAAAACGCGCGGGGTTGATACTTCCAGCACCCGCCTATGTCGCCGCTGATGTTGATGAACTCTCGCGCAGAATCGCTGAGGACCTTAAACTTGGGGGGAAGTCGATCATCGGACTCAACCTTCGCAGTGACCGCGATCGCGACACATTTCCGTTTGCCTTTCCGCGGCAATATTCAAATACGATCTTTTACTGACAAATAGAAAAACATTTCAACCGGTTATTTAACATGATTAGCTTCGCGACACGACGTTCCTTTTTTCTATTTTTAAGTGATTACGTTATCAAAAAGAGAGATTTTGCAATATGTAAATCAAATAATAATTTTTCGACGATTTATTTGTTGCAAAGAAATAAAATCAATTGAAGCAATTATCGTGAAACAGTAATTATTATAGGTAATATAACGCACATGCACTCTCTTCTTTCAAGTTTCCCCCCCACCGGAAGTTTGGCACCGCGACAGAAAGTCTCGACCACTCAGAAGTTGCACCTCGCGAAAACTCTCCCCTCGCTCGCAGTTCCACTTTTCGCGGAAATGCGCGCCCTCACGTAAAAGGGGTAGAGAGATGTTGATGCGACGTCCGCATGCAATGGCGACCGTAGAAGGGGAGTGACTGGGTCATTCCACTCTGGTTTGCGCTACCTAACGAGTGAGGGTCATTGCGAGACAGAAAGCAAACCTTTGTAATGACCACTTTTAGTAATGTCCCGTCACTTTCGATCTATTAATATAGTGTGAAAGAATCAACATACGACGGGCGATTGATAAGTATCCGAAACGACGCACAAATAGCAACAGTACTGTCACGTTAGTACTGTCGTTGATAAGTTTCATTTTTTAAAAGAGAAAAATGTTAAACGCTGGTTCATTATCGCACGAAGTGCTTGTGTGACAGCTCGCTAAAGTAAACGCATTCAATAATTTTTGACAACGCATTAGCTTCAACTGTTGCAATGGTCAAAATTTTCGAATAGCTACCTTATCTACCAGATATGGCTCCGTGCTAATTCTATTTATATGAATAAGAAAAAATGACTTACAATCAGTAGAAAAAAATTTTCGAACAACAATGAAATTATCGGTTTACGTAAATGGCTACACTTTGACGAGCTGTCGCACAAATTATTGTCGCTATTTATGTTTTTTCGGATATTTATCAATCGCCACTTTACGTGCTAATGCATGGTATTAATATCAGGAAGGAAAACTTAGACAAAATATCTTGCAACGACATTGGTACAAGAGAATAAAGATTGTTTTTTTTTTTTTTTTTTTTTTTTTTTTTTTTTTTTTTTTTTTTTTTTTTTTTTTTTTTTTTTTTTTGAGAACATATCTATTTTTATGTTCTCTCCTCCTTCCTCTCTATCACCTTCTTCTCTTTCCACTCTTTCTATTTTTTTGACACTGAACAAATTTGACACGCGCACGCATGTGTGTGTGTATATTTGACAGACTTTTTGATATGCTGCTTTTATCTCGCGCAAATTTGTATAAATTACATTATGCAGAAAGATATACATTAAATCTTCGAACAGAGTCTGTAATGATATGCTCATGAATTTTTTTATATAACTGATTACATAATTTGCTATGCTCAAAAAGTATAAAGCACGATTGTTTCAATTAACCTTGACTAGACGGAATTTTTTTCTGTCTATAACTTTGTTACATATTTTCTTATATATTTCGAAAAAATAAACTGAAAAGAGAATTAAGTTTTATTGTTATGTAACGTTTTATTGTTTTATTGTATTATTTCATTTTTGACTTTGCACGCTGATAAGAAAAGTTATTATTGCGATAAAATGTAAAAATCTTATGTCATAATCATAATAAGCAAAAAAACGTAATCGCTTAAATCTGTTTGAAATTGTGAGCTGTTATCAACAGGAAAATCAGGCTCAGAACGAACGTACTTGATATTAGCAGATGCAATAACTAAAAAGTTTTATGAGAAATTTCTCTAAAAAAGTTACATAGTTTCTTGTACGAATATTTTCAGTGTAAAACAACAAAGTTGTAATTAATGAAAATCTTAATTTAATTTATTAAAACTTGAACACAACGAGAGATAAAAATACACAATTTGAATAAAAAAGTTAATTTGCAAAAAATTTATATTTTATAAATTGTTTTTACGATAAAAAAAATCAGAAACAAATAATGTGTTGTAACGCATTCCCGAAATTTTATTAAAAATCGGGGTCGACAGAGGGAAGGTTGATTTAGCTGTCTATCAACTTGTTTTTAAGGAAAAAAAACAGGCATATATATATATATATTCTTTCCCATAGGACCCGAAGATAGGGACTTTAGGTCCCAACTGTGTTTGCCTTTCTTATCATAGGGCATACCACACGCAGGCACTTGACGCACACATGTTGCGCGCGCGTACTCGAAAGTCAAACACACACATACAAACACAGACAGACCTTGGCTGAAGGGTGTCTGCGTCCATGGTACACGTTGCGAGATGCAGCAACGTGCACACCCTTTGAAATTAATATTCAGGCGTTTGACTAGGACTGTTTTTCTCCGTTTCTATAACGTTTCTTTATCATTTATGTGTAATTATTTTTTATCGTGTACAAAATACACTAATTTTTAATACACATTGGAAAAGTATAAGGATTTTGTTGAAGCAATATATTGTACAACCAAAAACAACATTTACATAACTGAAAATTGAAGAAACCAATTATTTTAATCCTTAAAAACACTAAGCAAGCATAATCACAAAGATTGTTTAGGTCTAGACGCAGATATGAGAAAACAAATAAGAATGTTTATCTTTCACAGACGAAAGATTTCCTATCCAGTGGAAAAATTCTTTTGTCCCATCAGTAGCTGTGTCGAAATATACGATGGCACACTAATCGCCACGTTACTGACTCGCCTTGGACTCCAGAAGATAATACTGAGTGTCGATAAGATGCAGACTATTTTCAAACATAACGATCTGACCTACTCGAGATCAACGGTAATTCTATTCTTTCGTCTGTCAGAAATTTCTTGTTTTCAATAATGTGGATTTTTCTTTTTTTTTTGAAAAATAAATATTTTCAAAGATTTTCGATGCATTTCTTTCACAGTGGCTATGTACGGATAAAAATACGAAGTATATTGTAAAATCGCGTGACTGTACTTTGGACAATAAAAAAGATGGAAATTGACATCTTGCAGCAATATATAAATTTCTTTCATAATCACATATTCTCTCTCTCTTTCTTTCTCTTTTTCTCTCTTTCTCACTCTCTCTCGCTCTCAGAGTCGGTCACAAAATCATTTCTTGTTATCGTACACGTCGTCACCATGATAGCGTGTGGCCTCGTTCAAGATCGAAGTATTTTTACAATTGCACGTCGTGGACGCTGTTTATCAGTCATCCATCGATTCATCGGCGATGAGGAATAATGGAGATTGTGTATTGTGAATCGGCGACGAGTTTGCAAAACTCATGCACTCACGTGCGTGAGTGTCGTGCACGCGCGCGCGCGCGCGTTAAAATTAACATTCAATAAGTATCAAATTGAAGTCGCGTGTACCATAGGTGCATAGACATGCGCAGATTTTTTTATAATTTTGTTATTATTATAGTAGAGCGCGATTGATTCAAACTTTCATCGCTCAGATCGACCTTGGTCCTAATAACTCATTCCTGAAAAGAAAAAAAAAAAAATGAAGCCGCTGTTGTCCTTGTATCTAGACCTTCAATTTCTCGATCGGTCTAGCGTGCAGCTTGAATAATTTCCATGCGATTGGGTCTGATTACGTGTCTCCTCGTATAGATAAGAATGTTGATTTGCTGTACAATACGTGTGTCCGAACGTCTTTCAAATATTTTTCGATATATTTTTCTCCTCACGGTCAAGGTCGCGCTTTGCGTCACCATCAAAATTTATACTTTGAAAAGCAAAAAAGAGTTTGCTTCTCTTTTTTCTTCGTCATCGATTAACATAGATAGTAAATGTCATAGCCGCCAGTATCCTCCGAACTTCACCGAGTTCCGATCTTATAGATGCGGGTGTTGATTTCTTTTGCAAAAAAAAAAAAGTCGCTCGCGCTGGCGGTAACACGGAATATAAAAGAAATACACGCGCGGTACAATCCTTTCGCCACAGACAGCCTTGATCATTCATCACCTCACTTACGAGGACATATCATGTTCCGGGATTAAAGCATCAAGGAAAATAATATTTATTTATTTTCTCTCTCTTTCTCTCAGCGTTATTTTTATTATACAATACATAAGTATATTTTTGGCTTCGTAATATATTTGGGCTTCTTTTTTTTTTATCATCGTCTTTCCTACTTCGTTCATTCTCATGTCCAACTGACAATGAGACGAACAGGCAATAACGCTTAGCAGGACTTATCGTTAATGAACTCTATCAACGTAAACGTAGTCATCTCATTTGGAATACAAAACAGTTCTGCGAAGTCAAACAAGAGAGCGGTGAAGAGCAAAAGAATGCTACGTTTACATTTAACCAGACGACTTCACGAAATTTATAGCCGCATGTCGCACTCTGCAAATTTTGAATTTTTTTTTAGATCTATTCCAGAAATTTTTCTTCAACTACTTTTTTGACCTGATGATTTCATTACTTGCGCCACGAAGCGGTGCATAAATTCGATTCGTAAACAAAACGTGATGTATTCACGTATCAACGGCTTGACAACTGGTGAAAGTCATTATGTACAGAAAGGAACGCTCGCGAGAGATAGAGAGAGAACACGGGCACGCGGTTTATTCTTTGTATAAGACATTTAATTACATCTGCTTGACTAGATAAAGTGTATTTTAAATATATATAATAAGGTTGAACGGAGACAAACTCACCGAGATCAGGAATAGAACTGGTAGGTTCCTCGTGATGACCCTTATTTTCGTTGGAAGTCCTCGCTCTGGGAGGCGGCGGTGGCGGTGGCGGTCTCATGCTGGAAGTCGAACTGACCACGACTGTAGCAGGTGGCGGCGGAGGCGGACCACCGTTTCTTCCGTGATTGCCGCGTATCTGGGACTGCGGTGACATCAGCACCGTTTCGCCCCGCGCGTGCCCCTGCGGTGGTCGGGGGCACCAGCCATGCAGCACCCTTATGGCGCTGCGTACTTCCGCCTGCAATTCGGCGGCCCTGTCTCGAGCTGTGTGAGCCACCTTCGTTACAGAAAACCCGCGCGGTCGCGGGTTGCACGAAAATCACGCGAAAGACAACACTCTCGAGTTTTCAGTTGTGCGTGTCCACTTCACTCACGTAACACGTGGATACGATGCACTGAAGAAGAGAAGTCAATGCACGTTGCGAGATTCACTTTGAGAGATTTTGACAAGTATCTCTGTGATCAGTCACCCATGCATTTCGTCGATCGAATCTAATCTTGAGAAAACACTCTGGTTCAGTCACTTTTAGTCACGAACACACTATTTCCTCTCTTTAACTTCGTCAAACATAAAAAAAAAACAATCAAGTTTAAAGAACACTGCAAATTATATTTTTCGCAAATTCACTTCACTCTATCCTTTTTTATCCTTTTCGTCGTTCATTAGAATCCACTTCATTTGAACTTGATAGAGTCACATACGAGTCTGTCTCTCTCGTACGCATTCCTCCCGCCGGTTGTATCGAGTGTCACGGTCAATGTCTCTCACTAGCGCGTGGCAGGTGCCCGCGGAGGTTCGCCACGTTCGCGATACCGATCGCTCGAAGCGCGAGTCGCGCGAGATGACAGTAAGCAAGTATGCGCGTTTCGGAGACGTCGATCGTTTGAATGAACGTTTCTTAGCAGTTCCACCGAAAACAACAGTCTTCGGCACACGCGTCGTCCCTCACGAGTCAGCACCGATCTTCCCCTCTCTTCTACCACCTACGCACCCACCACTTTCTCGTTCCCTCCCAGCGCGCCACTCTGCCCCACTCACGGTTTCCCGTCTCTCGCCCTCGTGCGCGCCAGAGCGAGAGAGACAAACCCGCCTCTGCGTCTACGGTCTATCGTCGACACAAAGGCGAACGTCAACCCCCGTCGCGCGAACCTTGGTAATCACGCTGTCAAAACAAGGCGCTAACGTCCGAGTCGCGCGACACGTCGTCTCTGATGACAATGACGACGTCCCGATGGAGAACGTTATCACGTGGTCGCGCGCCGACGGCGCCTTCACGGGGAAACGCGTGCGCTATCTGGTCCACCACCGGACAGCCGATATCAAATGCGGAAAAACCGCGTGCGAACAAATAGAAAAAGCGCGCGTAGCGGTAATTTACGTATGCGCGATCGCTGGTGCACAACGCTCCTGACGGCAACGAGCCGACGAGGCCGAGAACCGTCATCGGCGCCGGCGAAAGTGAGAGTGTGCCGGTCGCGGTGAATTCAGTGGTGCATAAGCGCGGCGGGCAATGTCATCTCTTTCCCTCTCGCGTCGCGTTCTCCCTCTCTTCCGATCCGGTCTCCTCTCTCTCGCTCTCTCTTTTTCGTCCTTACGGGCAGCCTATAGCCGCTGGCAAGCAAAAGCGTGCACGCTCTCGACCTATAGCGTTCGATGTGTCGGCGTGCTGCTATCCGTGCGCGCGTATATAAAGCGGCTACCCGCGTGATACGACCCCACACACCAAACGAGACGTATGTAACATGCTCTCCCTTCTTCGTCTTTGCCCTTCATCCGCCTCCTTCTCATCACTATGGCACTTCGCCACTCGTGGTTACTCTTCCTTCCGTACGCGCGAGACGCGATGCCTGGGCTACAACCCCTCTGTTGTTCACACAGCCAGAATAATCGCTCACGTATGCAGTTTGCATTAAGTATCATATTAATACATTAAATCGTAGAGACGGACTGTCGTGAAATTTTGTAACTCGTTGAGAAGTATGTGAGCTATCTTATATTAGCTTCGAAAAGTGAGTCGAAGAAGATGAGAAATAAATCATCATCTTTCTTCGACGACATTTTTTTTTCAATGCAAATGTCTGCATTCAGACGGAACTGTCGCGCGAGCTACAGTAGACTTTTTACGTTGACGCAGAGGGGCACACACCGTACGTTAATCCGCCCCTGTGGCAGCGATAGGCAGGGGTGGTTCGGTGCGCGCCGCGGTTGCGCGTCTGCTATCACATGGCCTTGTCCTTGAATGAGGCTTGTGAACTCGACTGCCGCTTTTATCGATCAGCCCCCGCATCCCGCTTCGACGCACTCGCTATAACCGTCCATCTATCTCGGTGCAATGGCGTACCTAGCAAAGAGCTCTCCCAAGATTATTTGTGTAACTGTTTTCCACCACTCTCTATATTCAATATTTCGTAAATATCATAAATATTTCGTAAATCTGTTATTGTATCTGAACGCGTTTACATTACGTTTAAGTGAGCCGAGTGTTTAAAGAGAAGATAAGTTCTGCATACGTAAAATTTACGATTGGAGAACACAATAGAGAGTGATGCTCTTTTTTAGGAAAAAGAAAATAACAATAATAATCCAGAAAGACCAAACTAGCACAGAGCTTTAGAGACTTTTAAACTTTTTCAGAAATTACTTCAGACAGATAAGTTAGAAAGAGATAGATAGATAGATAGATAAGTTGCTTAGACGTAAGCCGAAATAATTAAATGTGAATGTATTTATGTACGTGTTATGTAGAGGATATTGTATTTTAGGGTTAAAACGAGATCCGCTCTTTAACCACGACAAAACTCTACATAAAGGATTCACTCTGAAACCGAGCACGCTATGAAAGAGCCGCTAAAGGGTTAAACCTTATGTTCGATTCCACTTTTCGTCACACCGAACTAAACCGGACATGCATCGCCGCAGCGACGTCCGTCGTGTCTCTCTATTCTTAGGACGAGCCGTAATTTCTAAGACGGGTTCCCCTTCGAGTCGCGCCGCAGAAGAATAGGATATAATAAGTATAATGGTGCGAGCACATTAAACCCCTTCTGAATTTCGACTGAGAATCCCTCTAGACGGTAAATTTACCGGTGGTGTTCTAGGTCGATTCGACGAAGGTCAAGGTTGTTCTTTTTTTTTTTTTTTTTTTTTTTTTTTTTTTTTTTTTTTTTTTTTTTTTTTTCCTGCGGCTCGTCTGTCTACGATGCAACTCGTTTAACTTGAATTTTGATGGGGAACAAAACGTTGATTCGATGTGAGGTAAACATGCCAAAAAATAGAACCATTTCTTTTAAAATTCTATCGATCGATCATGTTGCGCTTTATCTACGATTATGCGCGCGCAATTTATAAAACCTTTGATTCTCCTAATTTGATACTTGACAAATATAACTTGGACGGGAATGAAAAATAGTGTAAGATAAAAAAAAATAAGCAAACAAAATATAAAACACTTAAAATTCATGCGGTACCAAATCCGAACCTTCCCCAAATCAATTACCGTTGTTACATAGCTAGCTGCAAATTTCTGTCAACACAAAGGGGGATTTCTTTTTTATTTTTATGCAAATATCAAGTTTCGAGACGAGCCTAAATTTTATGTCCGTGATTCTCGGTGGAGATTATTGAAGCGCGTCTCCGCGTGCGACATATTTTAAAACTATTCTCACGAGGAAGTACATAAGTACCATGTTATTGTGTGTCGTAGGTACGAAAGGAGACACGGGTAGCGTATTACGTAGTCGGACTCGTAGTTGTTTAGATCTAGATGAACCTGAATCATCAAACCGGTCTGAACGCGAGGTCGCATCGTGATGTGGCTCAGCGCGACTCTGTTGTATTAGGTTAGGGACAAGACGCACGTTGTGTAGCACGCATGAGTTAGAGAATAGAGAACTATTGACGGCAGGGAGGGTTTCAATGACGGAAAGAGATGGTTATCGGACGATTATGAAAGACGAGCGATGTGGGTATATGAATAAATATTACAAAAATGAACGGAATGTATGATGAGAAAAGATGCCAGAACAATTGTTTACACATAGAGAAAATTACATATAGAACAGTCTATAATATATCTATAGAGCAGATAAGAAAAGAAAAAGAGAAATATGTGAGATATCTATGTGACAGGAAAAGAACTGCAGAGAGATTGTAGAGTCTTTTTTTTTAAATTATATCTTCAGAATTTTTCTTGTTTTTTTTTAATACTAACATTTGTCCATTAACAAAATATTGTAAGTACTTGCTAGATTTCAAATTAAAACTGAATTTTAAATCATATAGAAATTGTAAAGAATATCATTATTTTGAACATGAAATGTAATATTCTATGAATATGTATTTTACCATGCGTCGTATATTGATGTCTTATGAACAAGGAAAGCTTTCTCCGTCATCTCGAACCTCCACTGAAGTCCCGCAGCTATGTGAACTTGAACCAGTCTCTCGCTCTGTCCTTATAACCACATTCTCGTCTTAACACATATTCTCAATATTCCACACACACACACACACATGCACCATCACGTAGTCATCATCGAACAGTTAAAGTCATAATTGGATTAGCAATAATACAATCATTCTTTTGAGATTTTAAGATCACGAATGTGAGCTTCATTGGATTATACTCTTGCTTCTAAACTAAATGTCTTACCTTTTAAATTATCGAGCATTCAGATCTTAATGAAGTCAAATTTCAAAGATTTACGAGAGTATAATGAAGTGATTTCGCAATTATCGAATATTTTTAAGAAACTGCGGTTCGTCGACCTGCAGAACGCGCGCGCGTTATCTAAAAATCGTTCTCCACTTTCGTTTTCCGTTAAAAAGCGCCAATGGCGATCACCTAACGAAAGTGAGTCGCGTCGGCGAGAGTTTTAGAAACCGGATTGCACGATCAACGAGGTCCATGAAAAGTCGGCACGAGGTCGGCGAACGTTGAGAGCGAATGTGAGAGCCGCTCAAGAAAGTGAAACTTTGTTTCTCTTTGCGCGAATCGTGACAAACCAGCTTTGACTTTCATCGCTATCACCCGGTAACGCCAGCTCGTAAGAGAAACCGGCGCGGTTTATACTCTGTACTGAACGAGATATCGGACGTGTGTCGTTTTCTGAGGTTTTAAATCCAAACGGTAAGAAACACACAGATATGCTCAATTACAAAATCCTAATCTTATTTGATCTGCATCTGATAGTGAAATTTAACAATACAAACCTATGTGTTAGAGACAAAGATTGAGTAAAGCAAATGCATCACAACTATGTACGGCTTCCTTTAAACTTAAAGATTACTATATACACACGTGCGAAGGTACGAACGCATTGAGGTGCGTGATACTGTGACCTACTTACGCACACGCACGCTGAGTTTTTCTTCTTTTCACAACCAAGCTCGGCTTGACTCGGAACAAACAAGCAAATTCTCCGTCTTATTCTTTCTTAGCCTTGAACCTGATCGAAAGTGCAAGTGGATTGTGGCAAACCGTAGCGAGCAAAGAGGGGAGGTAGGAAGAGGGAGACTGCGAGAAAGACATGTACAGTTGCTGCCGACCGAAACGGTTTTTGGTCACCTTCGACGAAAGTGAAACGGCCTTCGGGAAGGAGCACACTGCATGCATATGGACGCCGTTGAACTAGTGACCTTCATATGAGAATCGCGCGCGCGCCCGCCAGAAGAGGAGGGGGGTAGTCTTTGTTCAGGGCCCTTAGAGTTAGCGACCTAGCTCTACGTGGGCCCTAACTACCTAGACCTTTTCTTTCTCTAAAAGAGTCATTTACATGGCCGATCCGGATAAAATCATCCTTCACTTCGTCTGAATCAATCGTTCTTGGATTCGATTAAAAAAAAAAAAAAAAAGTGGATCCGCGATCTCGTATCGTCTTTGAAAATCAAACAGGAAAAAAAGAACCACTTGACATTGTTTAATGTGGCAAAATTAAATGTTGAAACTTCGATAACGAAGTGAGATTAATTCCTTTGAGAGATAAAAAGCATCGTCACACCACCAAAATCGGGGAGTTGATACAAGGTTATCTAGGATTTCAAAATTTTGGTGATTTTTGTATTATTAAACACGTATTCACACACACACACAAAACTTACGTAGTGCGATTTTCTTTTAATGTGACATTAAAATTACGCTAAACGATTCTCTTTCAATGTGACATGAGTCAATTTTAATACAAGTCTTTTGAACTTTTTTACAATAACAAGTACAATTATATATTATTGTATATTATTGAAGATATAGTTCTAGGCGAGAGAAAGAAGTAATCTGCTGCTTTCGCTACAATTACTTGTGCGATACGTATCTGTTTTTATCCTTGTTATCGGTAAGTAGAAAGTGTCTTATTCCGTACGAACATAATGATTCGAGAAAGCGCGTGAGATTTATCTTTAAAAGAAAACATGTGCGCACAAAAATAACTAAGCTAGAAATAAACGTGTGTTACATCATTATTTGATTTGTGATTGATTACTGTGACAAGCTGCTTTATACGTATAAAACAAGATAAATGTATTGAAATAATAATAATCGTCAAAAGGCACCTTGGCATTGAACTTTGCACATTTACTTCGTTTATTTATGCAGTCAAAGTTTTCGCATAATAAATTTTAATATTCGGTCGAAATCTTCATCTGACCGAGAGATTTAAATTAAATAAAATGTAGATAAGATATATATTTTTAATACGAGGATAAAAAAATCGAAATTGACTTGTGCATTGATAAAACGTGATTAACATGAGGAAAGTATGTCGCTGAAATACTGATAAGTTTTCGACTGACTGATAACGAACCATGACCTGGCCAAACTGTCTTGTCCGATTTCAGCAAAGTATAACACCTGTTTCCACTTCATCAATCGCACGCAGACAAAGTGCAACTATTTGCAAAGTAACAAGAATGTCATTCTTAAAATCTTTCTTTTCAATTGGTCGTTCCGTTTTTAATGTAGTAGTAATAATAGTAGTAGTAGTAGTAGTAATAGTATAGTAATGCCCTACTGATGTTGTCTCACGTGCAGCATTTTTTGCACGTCATCAATCGAAATGAGTTAATAACGGATTGAGCGATGAATAAGATAATCTTGGGATAAGTCGACATCCAGACATAAGTCTGATGAAAAAAATGCTAACGGGAAAAATAAATAACCGCTCGGCGCGATTACGAAACCGTATCGCGCCATATAGACGTCGGTGTAAGCCGTGTCGTATCACCTGCGATAATTTGTGTTAACATTGAACAGAGCATGCGGACGGTTAGAGGACAGAGCCCGACTGATATCGTATCTTGCAGACATGAATGCATTTTATATCACTGTTTTTGTTTCTTTAACCTCGTGACCTTCATCTGTTTTAAATAACTACTATCTCTCTCATTATACGTAACTGCGTCTTATTTGCTACACATAATTTAAGTTTGAAAGATATTTGTAACATATACAAAATATATGAACTTGTTTTTTGGTATAATTTTAGCCGATACGATAAATTCTTTTCAAGTTTGCTTGCACGTACTTGCGACGACCAGACTACAAGGAAGCTGAGTGTGCGATGTACTTTAAAATTTATTTTTCTTACTAGAGAAAAAGAAAGAGATAACAGTAACGTTGCGTTAATATATGTATATTTGCGCAATTCAAACATAATCTCTTATTATAATCTCTTATATTTTAATTTATCTCCTATTTTGCATGGACATTTTGTCACATTTTTTCTGAGGAAGAATCTTGTGAATTCAAAACATACAAAATTATTGTTTTGAAAATTTAATGATTTTGAAATTAATGGTTGGAAAATTGTCATGAAGTTTAAATTGTTTGATTATATAAATTACAGTAACAGCAACGTCTTGTTGAGTTTATAATTATTATTAGAACACAAACGCACATCAGAATTAAAAAAGTATTTATCAGCAGAATTTACGTAAAGTTCTGACCTACGACAAGCTGACGTTTGTGCAGAACTTTACTTTCTCAAATCTCGTCTCGTGATACTATGATATCGCATTTTGCTTTGACATTACTTGTTATCAAAGAGCTGCTCCGATAGCTTGCAAAAACAACGACGAAATGAGCATCTGGTTTGGCGAAATAAAGAAATAATCTGTGCTGGCGGAAATGCAGATGTTAAAGAATTTCCAAAATCAAAGTGTTACGCGGATGTTTCTATAATTATTGAACAAATATCGATAAAAAATTTTCAAAATTAAAATCATTTTACACGGATATTTCTAAGAATAATAAAAAAATATCAGTAAAGACAAGGCTATTTGTTTTTTTTTTTTTAATGATATAGACACATTTCTTTTTAGCAATTAAATAAAGATATATGTATATACACTGTAACAACCTATTATAACATTTTCTGAAGTAAGTATATTTTCTCTTTCTTCTACTTCGCGAGCAATAAGTTTGCGTGCGAATTGCGTGTTGACGAAACGGCGCCGAATTGACCCTTCCTACCACAAAGTTAGCGTAATTCTACCCTTGTGCACTACTCCCCGTTTGGACATTTTTTTTTTTTTTTTAGATATTATGCGGACGATAGCGCAACAAATAATTCGCTGGAAATTGCGCACGCGAGTTGTCATATCATTAACTACAATCGCGCGACAACTGGCTCCTAATTAATGGTTCGAAATTCAGTATCAAGATTATTATTACGCTCATTTTCGTGCAACTGATCTTTGTGTCGTAGCATAATATTGCTAGAAGGATACATTATAATTATATCGTCGATGTTGAACATGAATATCAATGAGATGTCTGAGTGTAATTGATTGCGGCACTTTGGCGTCTACAGCGGAAATTTTACCAGATAGCAAATGCAACGAGCTCGGTAACGTGGCGTCTTGATGGATGACACGACCGGATTTGTTACGGAAAGCGCCGCGGCGGCGGTGATCTGACGTTCTGCTACGAAATGCTATTGTCGCCTTTTCTCCCTCTCATCCCTCTATCGAAGTCGCGAAACGATGGCGCACAATGTGCTGCACACCCTCGCAAAAGACCTGATGGTCTAGCCTTGACTGCACGCGGGGGTTGCTATGGCGATAACCAGGCAGGCTCATACATACACAGACTCGCCGATCGCGCACGACAGCCACCCCCGCGCGGGGATATAATTCCCTCATTCCCTCTCTCACAAACGGCGACGACCAAGAGTATGACCCCGACCTTTCAGGTGGATGACCTCCGCTGCATCGTGGATGCGCGCGCAGCGACGGACCTCACCTAGACGCGAATCACCCCCTCTCTCGCCGGAACTACCCTTCAGTGCGGATGTAAACGGCTTTGCTCAAGAACAAAAGACTCACATGTCAAGATGTACGAATTTTGATAGCATATCTATTCATTTTATTGAGAGAGTTGGCTTGAATTTATTACGTTTTTTTTTTGAATTCAGAACAAATCAATTAATTCAATCATCAAATCTGATCAGACATTATTTTTTACTAATTATTCTACTGCGCGAAATAAATTAAAAAAAAAATTGGAACTGTAAAAAGCTTAAAATGTTTGCAAAATATAAGATTTATATAGAGAGTAATGTGTAAATATATATATACAACTTTTATGTACAGTAATAGAGTAGGTTGATTTATAAGAGTAAAAGGAACTTTAGATTAAAAAAGTTAGAATCTGAAAAAAGATTGATTTGTTCCTTTTTTTTTTTTTTTTTTTTTTTTTTTTTTATTAATATTTTTTCCGCATTTAATATCATAAAAAAAATTACAAAAATTTTGCAATATTTAATTAAATATTCCAATCATTTTTCTCTCCGTATAGGAAAATGCACCTGCGTTTGTAGTGTGAATCGATAGGTGTAGAAAAAAGTTTATTCTCGTATAGGGTATCATTGACCCGGTCACTACCCGACTGTATACACGATGCACTACGCCTATGCGCCAGACGCCGAGGGGTTGCTCACCCCTTCCTGTCTGCACTCTCACATTGAAACGCGGCCGAGGCTTTTGCACAGACAGAACCACTCGAGTATTCGACCCCACACCTCTCTTTCGCCTTCCTCTTTGCCTTCTCCAGTGTCTCTGTCTTTTCCACCCTGCTTTCCGCGTCCGGAAAATTAGAAATTAGTTTCTAACAAATAACAGTAAAAATTATTGTAATCGCACTGCAAAATTATGTGTCAATCGAGATCTCAGTACAGTAAAATGAAGAAATAAATTAGAAACAAACGAGTAAGAAGAAACTTTGCATCAAAATTACTTTTTACATTCTTTGATTATATGTGAGATACAGCGCAGAACAGGATGTATCGAACAATTTATCAAAAAAAATTTCTTTTCTCTCCAACAAGTCATTATCTACATCTATGTATGTGAATTCCGATAATATTCCGATCTACACGGCAATGGCTGAGAGTTGATGGAGTAAAAAAAAATGTTTCTTTTTTTTCAATTTGTATGTTCTTTCTCGTGCAGAAGAAGACATAAATCTTACAAACGTACATACAGGAAAATATAACAAAATATTAGAGATAATATAAAATTCTCATAAAAACTTATTGACTTGTGTGGCCGATAAAATATAAGTGGAGATAAGAGAAAAAACAATCAAGCGTTTTTTTCTTTTATCTCGACTAGTTCCGCGGAAATCGAATAATAATACAGTGATAATGGCGAAAGAGATGAGAGGAAGAGTTACATGTAGTCGGCGATGAAGGGTCGATGATACGCGAATGCATTTACGAAGACATTAGCGAAGCCTGAGGCCAAAGGGAAAAGATGGTAGGTTTCTAGATGGAGGGTGTCTGTCTAGACGGATCGTTGGTGAAATAAACTGTGACCGTGAATCGGTGCCTTGTTACTATAGTAGGAAGAAGCGTAGGATTATATGAGCAATGTGTGGGAGGTACATTGTCTTCAGGTTTCAAAAGAATACATTACACAGCCTTTAGTCGCCAAGACAGCCTGTCTGCCAAGTTCTATAAAATTCTCCGTTGTGTATTTCTTTCAACCCCCCATAATTATGCATGTTTACTCTAAAAATGTGACATCTTTAAAAAAAAAGTATCTTTTGTACAAAAATAATTCAGAAAAATTGAAAAGAAGACAATTTGAAAATGGAAGAATTGGTATAATTTCACTCTAGAAATATATTGCGTGTACGTGAAATATTGACTGACAATAATAAACATATAATCAGAGACCGCACATATTGAATTCTTTAGATTAAATACCAAATGTATTTTACGTTGAGATAAAGGTCTTTTGAAACTTGAATTTCTTCTTAAAGTATTATTTGAATATTTGTACTTGCGTACACGAGAATTATATCAAATAAAATTGCACTTTCGTGTTCGTCATGCGGTTAGAGGGATGCATTCGAAAATGGCTACCGCTGGCCAATGCCCCTGAAGCTTAATGACCTCGTGACTGTGTACACCAACAGCTGGCTAAAGCCGTCGCGTGCACACAAAACGAACGTTATCGTAGGAATAATGACACCCGGTTCGCCGATCTATCTCTTTTCTCTTCCCTGACCAAGACTTGCATAGTAAAAAACCTATATTGTGAAAAAATAAAGCGCGCAAATTATTGCTTATTTAATAATTTTATAAAGAAATGATAATGCGTAAAAATGCGGTACGTTTGTCAAATTTCTCATAAGAATAAAATAAATTGATTGATTTTATCTGTGTAAATTAAGGAGCCATATTTTACGCGCAGGCGCATTTTATATTATTTTAAATAGTGAAAAATTTCACAATCTCTAAAAACCTTTTTTTTTCAATTACAATTAATCTTTATATAATGACGTTATCGTATTAGATAGATAAAATGGGTAACGTATCTCAAGATGCAGCAATGGCATAGTGGCACTGTAGTGCGAGAGAGCGAAAGTTCGCCCCAGTGCCGCCGTCCTGTCTGCAGAATTTCGTCCTCCATGCCCGGACACCCTACCGACATTCCCTCTCCGTTGCACCACGTTCTCGCAAACCTACCTCCACCCCATCGCGTACACTGAACGAGCGTCGCGTCGTATTTCAAAGATTATCATCATTTTTATTCGAAAGAAATTTATGATCAGTCATACATTTAATGCTATTTAGGATTACAGACTATATTATATAAGTTTATATAATTTAATACCAAATAAAAACACGTACACATTGCTTCGTATCATTTCTATGGTCGAACTCGTAAGTAATTAATTACAAAAATGTATTTTTAAAAATATGTTACAAAAAAATCACTTCGCTGAAGCTATTCTTACAAGTAAACTTTTATGCATTTTGTCTAAAAGTCTTATAAAAAAAAATATGTTGATGAACAACAGAGCTCGGCTCAAAGGGTTAATGGGTCTTCTAGGTTGGCAACCACCCTGTCTGCGAGTTCGCTCTTTTTGCTCGTGCCAGTCGAGCAACGAGGGAGTTACGGCTGCGGAAGAGCGAGAGGAAAGTTTGCCCCAGTCGTTGCACCCTCCTTCTCTCTCTCCGTCCCTTGTCGCGAGCCCTCTCGATCCGGGGAGCCTTGCTATCCCCGACGATACCATCCCCTTTTGGTTCTCCAGGTCCCCTCCCGCCACTGAATGTCGTCCCTCCGGGGCGTCAGTCTCCTCTTTCCCTCCCGTCCGTTCTACCCGGCGCGGCGTCCCGGTATTCCCGTATTCCCGTTTCGCCGCCCCCGAGTACGCGCTGCATCGCCGCCAAATCAATACCGGCAGACATCCTAACTCACTGGAGGTCAATGCCTCGTTCCTGCGAGCGCCGACGACCTCAACCTCCTACCTTCCCTACCCTACAACCTTCTTCCAGAAGCCAGACGAGGGCTCTTGGCCGCGTGGGGAGGCGACTTCCACCTCTGACGCGGTCTCTGTTGCCTCGATTGTACGAACGAGACGACGCGACGCAATGAGACTGCGGCGAGCAATGACAAATATCGACTACATAGCCAAATTTTCTGCTACTTCTTCCAAACGACTGAACTTTTTTTAAAAAACGTAAGAGAAAGAAAAAGAGAGAGGAGAGGGAAGCTTATGCGAGTTTGCGAAAATATAAATATTTAACATATTTGTTAAATTTTTCTTACTAATTGTAAAATTTCTTACTAATTGTATGAGACAATATGGAGCACGTATTAACTCGACTAAAAAATAACTTGATAGCAGCAATTTTGATGGATTTAATCGGAAAAAATAATACAAGTGGTTTCTTTATTCTGAAGAAAACATATAATAACAAAGTGATAGAAGCTGCGTCAATAGAAATTATTCGCTCAAATGCAACGATACGAAAGATTAAGACACAAGCAATAATATATTCAAAAGCTTCCTCTCGTAATTGTCTTTGTGCTCGATAAATCCTGCCTTTATTTCTACAATGGAGAGTTGCGTGGCTGCATCCAAAAGAGATGCAAAGGAAGATTGCTAAGAAATTGCGCAAGCGCGTTTGACTGTATCTATCTGAATTGAAAAATTCCTAAATTCTTTGTTTTTTTTTTTTTAACAACCGAGTAAGCAATTGCAATTTGATCAGTATGATTTTTTACACTTGTTTTAAGTGTAATTAATTATTCTCGCTGTCTGTGGAAGACAATTATTAGAGTAATTTTAATTATATGTAACAATCTCGACGTCGTGTATAGTTGAGAAAACATCTGATGGGGAGACGCGGTATTTGCTCTAGACCTAGAGGAGAAAACACTATGTCGCGAGAACGCTCGTAAAATTAGACGGTGCATTCAACTCTTCTGTACCCGTGCCAAGAACTGCTCGCACGCGACAGCCTTCCTTGCGACAGCGCTTGGCACTATGCTGCGGCAGCCGCGATGGCACCAATGCCCTTGTTCCAAAATGAAATCAGCTTCCGTCGTGGATGTAGCCGACGAATGTTTTTCCGCATTGACGACGTAAGTAATCTGTACGTAATTAATAATATATACATACATATATAAAAATAACGAAGAAAATAATATTGAAATAATAAAATCGGGTTTTTTTTTGACATCGCGTTTTCCTACATAATTCACTTCTTGAAAAATTGTAATTCGCAATATTATAAGGCGCGATTTAAAAAAATATATAATAGCTTGTAACATGGTCTACACAATATGGCTCACAAATTTTGAAATAACACTGTGCAGTTAATAATTTAAACAAATTTCATCTTTTGTTCGAACTGCATCGATTGTTCGCAATTTCTTGTGTTATTAATTTCCATTTGTTCTTGCGACGAGAAATCAAGCGCAATAAAAAAAATAGAGAACAATGACTAAAAAGACTAATGTGCAAAGGGTGTCGTTCTCTGATGAACAAAGGCAGCAAAGTTAAACCGCGGTATTCAGTCAGGTCGTACACCCTTAGAAGAAACTTGTTGTTTGCGTCTCTGGCGTAAATACATCGCACTCTGACAGAATGCGCGACTACAAAAATGCACGATAACGTGCAGGGAACTCCTTGATATGAAATTCTCTGTAATTGTACAACTAAACGTGAAACATTCCTCTCGTAATCTTTTGCGTTAAATAAATAAAATTAGTAAATGACAGAATAATAATAATAACAACAACAACAATAAAAATAATAATAGAACATACACAAGGTGACTCAATGATTTTTTATACTTGCGTATCCTTGACCACTATATAGCCACGTTTATATAATTCATATTTATATCTATAAACGCATTTTTTAATTATTAATTAATTTATCTCTTAAATGTTCATTTACAAAAAGAGAATTTGAAAATACAATTATTGTTTAAATGCATTTTTTAAATCTTATAATTATTCACAGAAAATCAGTTATTATTTTTATTGTATATAGCGCAACGCAGTTAGTGAAACACTCTCGAAGAGAGTATTCAGAAATTGAGAGTCACAGCATAGTCGTAAAAAAAAAAAAAAAAAAAAAAAAAAAAAAAAAAAAAAAATCGCTAGACACACACAAAAACACATAAAATCAACGACGTGAGATGCGTCGTCCTCCAGGGTGACGTTCCAGAAATAGCTCAGGACATCGTGCAGTCCAATCGTGGCTGCATTCGTTCATCAGTTCAAGGTTAAAAGCGCGTTGTCAACGCGTGGTGGCTGCGACTTCCATGGACCGAAATACATCCCCTCACTGATATATAAATACACGTTCGAAGGAAAATCGAAAAAAGACGCTGACGACGTATGTCGATAACCTTCCCTCAGACGCGACATCGTGATGGCTACGCGTACGCTAGAAACAAATACAGCCACGAAGAACTTTCCTCTCGCAACGCTCGCATATCACGTGGAATAACTTTTTTTCTCCGTAACGTTTTCACTGCGATCTGCGAAAAATTGGTTTAGAATATATGCGAGTAAGAGATAAAAGAATATATATAAATAGAAGTATAGAATTAATAAATAGCATAAAGTGTTGGAATGTGCAAAATAAAAAATTTATGAAACTTAATTGCGTCTGTAGATATGTAATTATGAAATTTGATTCTGTGAACTTAAAAGAAATCAGAAAAATCGAGCAGACTCTTCAATTGTGCACGTGTAATCGAAACACAAAGTTTTATCATCACAGAGTGCAAGATGTAAATCAACAATCGAAGCATATGTATAGATATATATATATATATATATATATATATATATATATATATTGCATGCCTATAAAATAAATTAAGCAATTCGTGATCGACGGCCGCGATTATCAAGGAGGTTATCCGCAATAGATGCGTTGACCTTTACAATGGATACACCCCGTAGCGTGTCGATGACACTATGTTCTATAAAGATACCCTGTGAAGGAGGTAGGGCTCTTCTTTGTCTCGCTCTCGTCCGACAGTCGTTGAACCCAACTGTTGAGGACAACACACTTTGAACTATGTACGAATGTAAAATAACTGCAGTAATCCTTCAGATCCGGAAGGATGTGCACATCGTCAGCGTGTAGAATTTTCTTCTTTCCGGGACATTAAAGTTAATAAGCCTTGATTTATCCATGATACGCCTTAACTATGTATTTTTCATAATTTCTCTGTTTGCGCGTGTGTCATGTTACACACTAACTTTGATATATTAGGGAAGACTGGAGCAACAAGTTACGTTACTTACTTAATAAACAATAATGTATTGGATAACGATGATGCAAGTAATGACAAATCTGCAAGATCGATAATGCGATAAAAATTAGCGAACACAGGCGGCGACATATTTTGTTCTCGGTATCGGCACGAAGGTGCGATGCACCTACGTGCAGCCGGGTCAAGGTCGTATTCCTCGTGCGCCGGGCCGGCTGAGTCATTCGTGCAGAATCGTGCATGCACAGAGCCTGGGTGTGCGAGTGCATCGAACCTGAGATGACCGTTGCAGCTGCAAGCGCAGCGACGTTGGTAGCCCACTTCGGTTGTCCTCGGTGCACGTCGGTCATCTTCGGCTGCATTCCGCGTGCATCAACCCGAGAGACCGCCCTCGAGAAGCGCCGCCGAGTGCAATGTCCAATGTTGCGCGAAGACGCGCGTCGCGCACAAACAGCTGCGCAAGGGCGAGATGGAGAAAGCCAGGAGAAAGATTGGAAGAGAGGTCGAAGAAGAAGAAGCGAAAGAGCGCGGCGGAGAAAGAGGATACGGGCTCGGAGGAGGATTTGTCGATTATTCCGTGAGAGAGAAGTATTCTCGACGGTGACCAAGGGACCAAGTGTTAACAAATTCGATGCAATGAGATGATGTATTCTGTATCGCGCGTTAACTATTTTTAAATGTTTCTGAAATGCCAGACTCCATAAATCCACCTATCTTATCTTGTTCACCGATTACACTTCCACCCAACTAAAATTCTTTTTTATCTTCAAGTATTTGGGCGTTAAGATTGCTTACGTCCAGCAAGAAAGATTATAAAGAGACCCAACAATAAATATATTTGTGAACATTTTTTCTCTCTTGTGTAAATTATCTCTAAAATTACTCTAAATATCTTGAAGATATTCTGAAGATATTCTAAAGATACGCAAGAAAAACTTTGAGATTTCACACAACGGTCAGCGTCGCAACATTTGTGGCAGATATTGTGAGTTGGTAAAACTCGTGACTCTGATGACCTTACCTAGAAACCTCGGATGCCAGTTCATGAGTTTGCTTATGTTTGAGAGACGCTGCGAAGGGCCGATGCACCAAGCAGGGTGAACGTTCTCCACACGCTAGCTCGCTCGGCTTTGTAGAGCGTGGCAACGCTCGCGCATATACGCATCCAGGCGCGTCGTGCGTACGTGCCTGTCAGCTTTCAGGGATGGCTAATGCTTCTCTGATCGAAATGTATATAAATGTATCTTGATGTTAATTTTCAATCTTGAACTATAACTAATCGTTCGCGAGCTGTCCTCCGCGTCATTCTCTATTTTGTCTATTCTAGTCAATCTTAATTGGAGAACCATGAAACTCGAAAAAGATTTGAGACCCAAAGTACTTGTTACTTCATAAAATTTATACTGATTACAGTTATCTTTAAATATTCTCTTTCTATTTGTTTAATTTTAAAAAACACAAAATTCTATATATCATTGTCAATATTAAAATTCTGATAGTTTGGTTGGGGGTTTATTTTTTAACGAGATTGCTTTCATTCAATATGTATGAGAAAAAAAATTACGGTTTTTCTATATTAAATGGAAAAGTACTTCTTTTGCCAGTACGCATGTTTAATAACGCACACGCACACACACAACACACAAACTGTATATGCAAGAGTTACTTGAAAAAACACTTAGCCGTTGAAAAACAGATAATATTAACATGTGTATGATGCATGTGAAATCATCAACGAAGAGAAAGATTAAACGTTGATCGGACAATTAAACTCGATATGTATGAATACAGACCAATGTCTAGTCGAACTGCTATTTGACCCGGCCCTGAATGTATTACGGCGAATGAAACGCCCAAGAGTGGACGTTGCATATGTGCAAAATGGGTGCAGTGCGGGACGGAGGAAGAGAAAAAGTCCGCGGCGCGGAATGAAAGAGAGGAAAGAGGAGAGCACGACGCGGCATCGGGGGCGGAGGGAGAGGAACTGCATGGGACACCGTGTGCAGCACGAGTGCTGCACGCGTTTCGCATGGCCACGGGGTTCACTGTCCCGAGCCAAGGCCGCAGGGGCACCGCCCCACTGAACCAATTGTGCCACTTTTATGCTCGTCGACTCATTTTCGTCGAGTTTTATTACTTGCAATGCGTGTGTGCCTTCTTTCCCGAGCACGTGCATTATGCGCGTACGTAGTAGATGACCGGCTACTAATCGCCGGGTGCAAAAGGTTGACGCGTGTAGCACGTTGCGTGCTTTTCAAAAAAAAAAAAAAAAAAAAAAAACAATTGGGCAAACGACCAATCGCAGAAGAGACGTAACACAGATTTGAAGCATGTTACGTATGTGATAACAAGTAGACCACATAAAAGATGTCTTTACTTTTAGTCAGAATAGATTGCGCAAATGCAAAATATATAAAGAAGAAGTATAATAAAAAGTAAAAGTGGTAAAAAAACTCGTTGAGGTTTGAAACTCTTAAACTCTACCGGAAGTCTTTCTACTGGAGTGATTTTTACTTGAACCGTCGTAACTTTCCTAATCTCATTTCATAAAATGTTTTTTCGCTCTCCGTACATACATATATATATATATATGTATAAATAATACCTACAATTACACACACGTGGAGTGTTCAGGTATTCCAAGGTAAAGGTCATGGAAAATTCACGATGGGGTTCGAGGATTAAAGGTCTTATTGGAGTTTATGTATTTAGTAGATCTAATTACCAACTATATTAGTCAAATTAACGTTGATTAACATAACACACTTCAAGCCTGTCACGTCTCTCACGATTGGCTTTTTACTTGCTACAATATATGTAATAAAGCCATAATTACTTCGTAATTAAAGATCACGAGAGGAGTTTTCATTAATAAAAACTTACGAGAATGGATAAATATACGTGCATTACAAAAACTGCAATGTGTTCAAATTTTATTCTTTACAGGTATCAAATGTCGTTTCGATCATAGCCGGCTATTGAAAATGTGTCATAGGACTTCCAGTTATAATAGTAGTGCGCGCGCACGGATTTGCGAACCCCGGGAAATGCGTTTGGGTTTGCGAACCTCCAGACTGTGGGGAGGGGATTGACCCAGACACCCCCTCCAGCAGACGATTCTCCCTCCATCCCGGGATAGCTGCTTCTAGAACCCTATACCGTAGTCAGTGGAATGAGGGTGCAAACCCCGTCTGCTTGATAAACCGTTGCACCGCTCAAGCACGATAAACGCGATATCGTTTATCCATACGTGAAAAAAAAAATTTTTATTTTATCGTACTGTTTTTTCCACTCTTGTATCCTTGCGTACGAAATTGTAAGTTTTCCCAAGTTGATATCGTGAAAGCAATTAAATCGAAAACGATCAAAGTTATTGAACCAATTATTGAACATTTAGACAAAAAATATCTTTAACATAGTTGAACATAATGATGTTCATGTTAAAGACAACATATTGGTTTCAACAGCTGTGTAAAAAAATATGAAATGACTCATCATAAAAAATTTAGAGATAGTCTGCAAGAAAAACAAACACTTTTGTTTTACTTTCCCATCAACTAAATAAACGCTTAGGAATGCACAACGTTTGCATGTTGATCAACGATAGATATATGATGTCACGCGACCTGCAGATTAGTAATCGGAGTATAACATTATCGTGATATGTTCTAACATCTCAAAATTGGTCTCTATACACTTTCTCCGTTAATTAAAATTAATAGACGTTTGAGAGCGCGCAAGGTGATTGTTCGCGTTGGCACGAAAGTGATCAGTTTTGCGCGAGTTTTCCTTTCGTTCTCGTCGAGATTAATGATTGCTCCGAGCGAAGCAGGGCTATTTATCATAAATAGATATATTTATCGTGATACGTAAAAAAAAAATTACTGAAATATGCGGTGGGAAAGCAGCACTTGTTATTCAACCGTGGTATAATAACGGAGTCGGAGCTAAAATGAAGTTTTTCCTTAACGAAGAGAATGTCTCGGAGAATTTAGTTAATTTGCAGATTAAGCAAATTAGTTGACGAGACTGAGAATATACGAAGCGGTTATTACGGATGGGACCTTGTGCGCATAAACAATCGGTGCATTTCATTGTCATGGTTCGTATAAACGTTTGGTAAGCAGGGGTTGCGAACCCCAGGAAAGTAGCCAGCCAGACAGACAGACTAACATGAAAGGGGGTGACCCAGACACCCCCTCCACTGGTCTGTTTGCAAGCGACTCCACTACCGCATTGGTCTGTGCAAGTGGTAGTGAAGTATTACGGAAGGGCAACGGTATAAAAAAATGATGCTGCGACGTCGAAGAGATGATGCCAAAACTAATGTTTTTACTATGACGTTAATAAATCACAAATCAACACACACGATTACTTCTTTTCTAACTGGAAATCAAATGTATAATTAATTTCCAAAGATACGCACACATAACATATCAAATAAAACATAATAAAAATAAATAAATAAATAAAATCTTTCTGTTTTTTTACATGTTAGCTGAATATACTTATTGATAGAATTGAATGTGTTTTTTTTAGAGATTCTCTGATTTAACAAGATCTCTGATTTTACAAAAAAGTCAAAGGCACTTCTGAAAAGAAAAGAGATCTAAACTATGGATAACAGAGTATCAAAAAAATACTAATTCATTAAATAATAGTAGAATAAATTATTGATCACTCTCTTCTAGCAGCAATAACTACTAATAAAAATCTTCGAGTAGATTCGCAAAGATGGCACGCCCTGATACTACATAGTAGTGAGGACAAATAAAGGACAGTAAGCAAGGAAGAGATGGGTAGAAGGGCGACATCTCTGTCTCTCTTGTTCTTCCTCTCGATGAGGAGAGAGGGTTAGGAAGGAAGGGCAGACGTACACTGAGCATGGCGAGGGCAGCGAGAGGACGAGGGATGGGGGTCAGGGTGGAAAGGGAAAAGCGGGAGGGACGGCCGTGGTGTTGCTGACCCGACGACCGCTGTAACCTTGCGTCCCGACGCCCCGCATCTAGATCAAACGACCCCCGTACACTACTACGAAGGTCTTTGAGTCCTAGACCAATAGATATTTCCGTACATCTCTACTCTCTAGCTCTAGGCTAAACTTATTGCTCGCTAAGCTGAAAGCTAACACACACACACAGACAGAACACCGTCTTTGTTTTTATTATTTTAAATGCATGATACGTTTTATAATATATTAATATATATTTTATATTATTTATGCAACTTTATATATTTTAAATTATATTAATCAAAATTATTCTTTACTGAAAAAATGTAAATCTAAGACAAAATATATGAATGCGCAAAAATAATATATACATGAGTATAATTTTATATGTGCCCACATATATGTACGTACATGTATGAATAATAAGGCACAGGAGCGCGATAATCCTGCCATCTTGTATCAAATACAGGTATGTGTAAGAACACAAATCATATATTTATCGACAGCTTATAGAAGACATCAAATTACGAATATTTTTATCTTTAATTATATAACACAGACAGTTAAAGCGTTATTTTTGCTTTGTGTACTCACGCATTTTGAGCGTCAGGCTATCTTTCTTTTAAATTTAAAAAGCAATACAAATGGATTGATACTTAAAGGTCGTTTTACATTAGTCGCATATGGAGCAAACGCAAATTCTAAGACTCATGGAATTGACTAATTGCATTAGTCAATCGCATTAGTTAATCAACCAACGTGATTGATCAATTCAGCGAGATCTTGCGTTTGCGTCTTTTCGTCGATAGTTTTATACTGTAATAAACATTAAGCGCTTTTTTGTTGTCTAAGTGGCAGAAAGTAAAACATAAAAGTGAGTAATAAAAGATAAAGAAAAAAATAGATCACACATCACTATGCCATTTGTGTTTGTTTTTTATTTTAAAAAACCACTATTGCAACGCGTGCGAATCAAGAAAACATTGTTGATGGTTACTTTAGATTCTTATACCAGAAAGTAAATCCTACATGTCAATAGATATTATACAATAAATTACGTTTACTTTGCCACAAAGAAAACCCGTCTGTGTTTATTAAAAAACAAAGAATTTTACACTATTACAATATTTTATTGCCATAATGCAATTTTTGTGCACGTTGGCTACTGTAGTTTATGTGTTGCATTGGTTAAATTAGAATAAACTATAATTGTCATTATACGACATAAATTTTGTTACCTTTTTTGTGACTCTAGTATAGAATCGAGAATCTAAACCTTGTGCTCCATAATATGCGAATATCGGTCCTAGTTCCACAGAGTTTTAATTAATTAATCGAGTAGCCGAATTGTCAAGAGATTCCTCCGAATCTGCCGCTTCTTTAGAGACTTCATGCGACTTTACGATCATAACGTACGAATATCCAGAAAACGATGTGACTGCTGCAACCTACCTACAACCTGCAACTAGCGATTCACATAGGGATTTTATGGGTTTTTATCGACAAACATGGTCGATAATGTGAGCGCTCTTCAATTATCATCTGATGTGTATTCAAGTATTTCCGCTACCGACCGCTAGTTTCGCCAGGTGATCATCCACCTCATCGCGTCACTTTTTGCACTTTCTTCTTGTTGTTATGTACCTTTAGGACGCGTACGAAGCGGCGAAAGCCTGGAGCCGCCATTCTTCCGTTACGTGGGAAAACAGTATTAGCACGTGGCGCGAGTGCTTGTGGAAAAATTCGCTACAATTCGGCTGTTTGACGCATCGAGCATCTTATCATAATTATTGGTAAGGCGTGCCATCACAATTCAGTCATAGTATGTAAATTATCAATAACACTCGTAAATTTTCACAACATTCCGGTATGGAGAATGTGCCGTGTGCTGTCTTGGCTATGCGGTGTTCGTCTGTACCGTTCTGGCTTGCGGATTCAAGACGCGATAAAGTACAAAAATGAGATATAAATAACGAGAAACAGGCACAAATATACGGTCGACAGTGAGCGAAGATCGATACAAGCAGTATACATGTTGAGAATGTACACGGGATATTGCGTTTCTGAAATATTTTTTTTTTTTAATTGTAACGTTATTACGTTACGATATTTCGTGCGCGATCGGCTCTTCTGTACACTATATTCATTGTAGTAGAAAGTTATTCATCCGTTCGTCTTTCAATTAAATCAGTTTCCTGTCTGCTTGTTGTTGTTAGATTGTTTCGTAATATCAATATAAATGTATTGCTTGTTATTTTTGGGCTTATTAGTTTATTTTTATATTTTTTATCTTGTCCTAGAACTCTATATATGTATTCATGTTCACTTATTCACTGACCAATTAAATTAATCCATTTGTACCGTCATGGTTTTTTTTGTAGTTTTTTTACACGTAAAAAAACTATATTTATTCTGCTTAGCAGATAATTTAGATGTGCTACATACAGACAATATCTATAAGCAAGTGTCTAAATATATTATGTGTAAGTAAATAGCAATATTGTGTTATTATTGTCCTATTATTTATTTATAAAGTTGTCTGTTTTATGTGTACATGTGGTATATATACTTAATAAAAAAATAATCTATATATTCTGTAATTCTATACTCTTGCATATAATAATTTTTAAAATTATTTAAGATTATCTCAAATGTTTTTAATTTGTTTTTCTGTTTTAGTACAAAACAAATTTTTGACTTGTTTGTTTACTTCTGATTATTCTCATTCATAAAGAGATTTGTTGGTCTCAGGTGTTACTTTAAACATACATCTATGCAAGAGAAAGCTATATTCTCAAAACAATATTCTTTTTTACATGCTATTTATTTATATACAATGTATAAGCATTAAAAATTAAAACTACACAAGTATTTTGATATTTGTTATGTTTCAAATTTTTTTATTTACACAATGTTTAATTTAAATCTTTATGAGATTATTTTATTAACTGTATAATCGAGGTAGATTCAACAGCTCAATTAATTACATCCAACAGCCTCTCTTTAAAAAACACAATTTCTTTAAATTAATTATGTAATTCAAAGTATAAAAATTTAACTTTTTGTGTGGATTTAACTGCTTTATTAAAACTATATAAAAATGATACAATACGGCCGCAATAAAATAAAATTAAAAGGTAAAGTAGACCTACAAGCCTTGGACTGCGGGTTTCAATTAATTTCCTGCCTCCACCCGCAGTCCAAGGCTTGTAGGTCTACTTTACCTTTTAAAACTATATAATTTTGTGTATATACGAAACTAATAAAACTAAGTTGTCTTATATAAATTACTTTTCTAATAGTGTTAAAACCAATTTATTAAATTTTTATAGTTTGCTTGTATGATTAGACAAGAAAAAAATCTAGATTTTTAATTCAATTTTTTATCAGCTTACTGACAAATCTAATCATATTTTTCAAGAAAATTGAATTAAAAATTTCTAATCATATCTTGCAATATCCACTTGTTCTTATGTATTTACTAATTTATTCGCGACGATTACTCTCACGATCTTAGCGCTTTGGTTCAACATTCTGAGAGCAAACCAGTATGCATCGTTTGATTTATAAAATGCCAACGATTTTTTCGCAGTTATTAATGTCAAAATTGCTAAAATTTAGTGACTTGATAATGTGAATTTTAACTATTATTTATATATATATGTCTTTGTATATACAATGCAATAACATTATCGGAAAATCTTTATAGCGACTGCTACTTACTTTTAACGATGAAAAAGTAACAAAAAAACCTTATTCTCTATCTCAGCCCAGTTTCTTTAAATAGATTCAATCAATTCCTGCATTCGATCTGTACCGAACGAGTTATTGATATTTGTTTTTCTTAGAATTTCTCTTCGCACTGCAATGTAGTGTTGTCACTGCTTTCTCGCTGTGTATAATATTGCTTTTTCTAACAAATCGCTTAGACATGATGCTTTTGCATGATTCTTTTATGTCAATGTTTGTAAATTGTTTTTATTAATATTGTGATTAACAAAATATACCTAGTTGGCGTTAAGTAGTTCTCAGATACCTTGTATATTTTTTGTCTATAGTCTGATAAGTCTGTGATACGAAGGAACGTTACATCACGCTTGGCGAAAGTGATAACTGTTCGGTGATTTAGAAACGGATCGTCTGTTATCGGTTAACTCACGTGCGCTAATAACAGAAAAGTTGTTAAAAAGTGAAGTAATATTATGCAATATTTTCCTCCACGGAGCTAGCGTATACGTAAGATATAAAAATTGTGGTGCTTTAAATAAAATAAATTCCATTTCAATTAAATGGTACAAGAAAACTTACTAATTTTGCTCGCATCACTTTTGCGTCGGCCGATACATTACTGAAGATCTTGATCACGCCTTGAAAATGCCACCTTACGTGGCCGCGCCTACGTAACCGGCAAGCGGTACCGATCGGAACTGGTCTTCGATATAACTACATATTGCAAATTTTGCAAGCCGTATAATATATTAGGCAATTATTTTTTTAAATGTCTTCTTACTTACCATAAATTTTAGAATACTTGTATTTATTTTTTTATTTTTTTATTTTTTTATTTTTTTTATGTTTGGATGTATCTGAGAACTTTTGTGTATTTGTACACCGTAGAGTAGTACTTTCACATGTATAATATTAATTAAAGACTGCTATATAATTTTAATATCTTAAATATTTTAGTAAATTTAATGTCTTAAATATTTTCTTAGTTCGCATGTAAAACTTAGGTACATCAGCGTACACATACGTATTTATACATATGTATATATTATGCGAATATTACTTGATTTATCTTATTAATATTGCACAATATTATTTCACTTTGAGTATAATAAAGTCCCACCAACTTTCTTTTCAAACTTTCTATTGTATCTTTATTTTAACTAGAACTATCGTTTTTTCTCAATGTTATATATTTGATTTTATATTCTTCGGTTTTATTGTATATACAAACATACATGTGTGTACGTGATAATAATAAAATGTGATATTAAGCGCATATTTATAGAAATGTATTATTGGTGTGGCCAAAATAGTATTTATTTTGAATAACAAAAGCACTATTCAACTTGTTATATTCAGAATAAGTAATAATATTATTTTGTCATATCAGTAATAAATTTCTGTGAAGACATTCCAACAACAATTATTGCCAGTCTTATGAATATTTAGTATGTTGCAAAATAAAAAATGCAGTTAGAGAAAAACTTCTTTTCTAGTAAAAACAAAACTCTTATTTCATAAAATAAATATTTGTATTCCAAGCTGTTTGTTAATTTTACTTACATGCTGCGTGAATAAAAGAATTCGTGGACTTTCTTATCGGCACGTTGTTGGCTCGTTTTACGCACACTGTGTTTTGAATATTCGCTGATCGCAGATATTTATTTGACGTGAACAGCAGCATTGCGTATATAAACAAAAATTATGTTTGGAAAAACCAAAAAATTATATGGCAGCACACATATACACACGTTTGTGTTAACATAATTAAATAAGATCTTGCTAGTAGAGGCTTCAAATTAATCAATTCTTAAAGCTGTTGGTATCTGACATGTGAAGTGTGAAGCATATTAGTATTTATGGAAACTCATAAACAATTAAGAGTTCTGATTTTTAGACAAAATAAAGTTGAATATAAGTAAGTAATAAAGGAGTATAAAAATTCATACTCTCTGTGTTTGTATAACTCTTAAAAGATTTTACACTGGAGAACATGTTACGTGCATCGCACAGCTACGATTAGTTGAAGTGAGAATGTAAAATGCTATTTCATATTAAAATTAACGTACTGATCAATAGCGTATTGCATAACAACGCACTTATATTATTACGATATATGAATATCTGTGTCACATGAATATGTGTAAATCTGTATTTATTGGCTTGTAATTGACACTTTCCCATTCCTAATGTAACCAGAACTCTTAATATATTTCAAGTTTCAAGATAAAATATGCTAGCTTCACACACACGTTATATCTACCTCGATTTTCAGTATCAACTGCAGCTACAGTGGATCGTTCGCAGTATGAATTCTTCAATTCGTCTACAGCAGTTAGTGAAGTGGACAGTCCCAGCGGTTGCCTTTGTCTTCGCTCTCTTTTGGTACAAACGTCGCCGGATTGACAAAGGTGAAGTCCAATGGAATGACCCAGGAGGGATCACGGAAGAGATAGCTCATAAAGACACGAAGAAAGCGGACACAAGTCTTTATGACTCCAGCGTTCAAGAAGACAATCAATCCTCAATCAACTGTTCCTGCACGAAACAGAATAAAGAGTCGTCTCGCGTCCCAAGGAAGGTCAGCGAGAGCATCTTGACGAAAAAATCGTCGTCACAGTCTTCCTGCGACAGTAGCCAAAACAACAACCACACCAACTACTCTGAGATGATCGCTGAAAGTCAAATTGTGTCTCTCTTCGAATCTGACAACAGCGTAACAAAGACATTTCAAGACGCTGCCAACGAAACAAAACAGCCTCTGCACTGCAAAACAGGATCGTACGATGCAGATTATAATGCAGATCAACACGATTACGGTAAGAGTAGGCAAGAAATTAAGGAATACACCGATGATGCTATCAAAATTCAGGGACGAACGAATGAGAGAGATTCGGCCAATCACAGCCCAATTTCCGAAATGTCTGGAGGTTCTAGTAGCCTTACAGATGAAAGTGAAGAAAGCATGGATAGTGGGAAAGGTATTTTACTGATTATCAAATAACATTAAATAAATAAATATTATATTATTTCATAATATATAAGAATTGATTTTGTTGTTCTTGCGGTTCAAAAATTCTCGAGCACAATTTCCGAGTTGGAACCGCCTTTTTGATATCGACATTTTGTGAACACTTCAGTTTACTTTATTGTGGTGAATAGTGTCTTGATACTGAAATATTATTATAGCATTTTTATATTTTAACAGACAATCTTCATTTCTTGTTTTTAGGAAGTATTGTTCCAGGAAAAAGTAACAAACACAAAAACAATACTGAATCCACTTTCGATTTTGCCATACCGCAACAGCTAGTGGGTAGATTGATCGGTCGTCACGGTACTTTTTTACAAAGCATTCGTACAAAAGCAGGCGTCGACATATATGTAAATGATCACCCTTGCAATGGCGATCATAAAATTTGCTCGATACAAGGCAGTGTTGAGGGAATCGACGTCGCGCTTAAAATCATAAGACAAAAGTTCCCGGAGAAGAAGTTTCCGCAAGTGACATTAGCGCAGATCTCAACGTTAGAAATGAACGAGGTTGTACAGAACGTTGTTTTTACACCCTGTACACCCTATGCTCTGACCTTGCTGGAACAAGTTTCTAACGACATAGTTGTTTCTCATATTGTCAAACCAAGCTGGCTCTTCGTTCAGCTTCCAACTCATCCGACACATCCTTACTTGCAAAATCTAGAGGATACCATGTCCTGCTATTATAATAACAATACAAATGTTCCATCTTTCGAAATGGCCAGTAAGTAATAGCCGTGCGCGCATCACTTTGTTGCGCGTGAACTTCGTGGCGCGAGGCATTATCGTGCCTTTTGATAATCGCTTAGAGAATCGATAGAGTTTACGCAAAATCGAGAAGCCTGGATCCCAAAATGTATTATTTTGTAGGAGGACACTACGTAGCTGTGTTTTGGAACAAGAAATGGGTTAGAGGATTGATTGAGAAAATCGATCCGTGTGGACAGAAAAACATAATCCGATTACTTGATCACGGTGGTTATTGGACTTTTAATAATTCGGATTATAAGCCGCTGGCGTGGAATTTCCTTGAAATACTGCCTTTCCAAGCAATCGAAATCTTTGTAGGATATATCAAGCCAAAAAGTAACTGTTTGATGATGTCACACATACAATGCTTTTTAAACATTACAAATTACGTTGTTTTATTAATCCAAGATTGATATTAAGCGTGCAAATTGTTTGTGTACTTTAGATGAAACATGGTCACAAGACGCATATAACTCGGCGCACGAGATTTGTAATAAGAATGGGGTTGCTCAAGCTCATATTGTATATAAAATTGGCGACAATACATACACAAATATTTATTTTACCATTAAAGATTATGGGGTGAGTATCTAGGATATTATGTTTCCACAAGTATGATGTATAAATCTCATCGGTTTAATTGCATTTAAATTAAATGTATGTTTTCAAGACTATTTCCTTTGCTGATGACCTAGTAGCGAAAGGACATGCGGAACTGGTGACAGTAGAGGAAACAAAACCGGAATTATTTGAATCTATATGCACGTAAGATATATCAAGATCAGCGCGCGCGTCACGTTAAGAAATACAAGACTAAATAATTTAAGACAATGATAGAGTTTTGCATAACTCTAAAGTAAATAGAGTCATTCTGTATAAATATCATCGATATAATTCTTTGATCAAATTTAAATCTAATTATTTTGTCTTTTGACATTATTTACATTTGCCTGTCCATTATTGCGAAAAACTGTGAATATTTTGACATATACATCATATATAACAACTATATACATATAAGAGTATTCACACAAAAGTAATAATAATTATACTATATAGTACAGTATATAACGCGTCTTATACAATAATAGATAAAAAAAAAAAATAATAATAATAAAAAAAAAACAACCGTTATGTTTCAGTGTATGAAGATATAAAATCTTCTTTTATCGCGTTAAAATATTTGTAATATCTCCGTTAACGCTACTTAGAAAAAACGCATAAGAATAAACTCGTGGATTCAAACGAGTTCTGACAAGTACAAAGGATTTGATTTAATCCGATAACGTAAGACCTGTTTTTTTTACAGCAACCCTTTCCGAAATTTATATTGCTATACTGTCCCACTTTTATCAAAAAACTTTTCGAAATTTTTTTGTATCGATATGTAACATTTTTCGAAAGATTGAGTTTTTCAGATAGTTTTTTGTAAGCATCTAAAAAACCTCATTGCCCTACAACGTAATGTTCGTTGCAATGAAAAAAAGACCTGCTTAACATATTACAGTTTTGTATATAGTGTAAAAATACTCTTTCAATGTAGTAGAATATTTATATACGTTCTCTCCCTCTTAGAAAAATTATAAAAATATGTTTGCTGTAACACACATTAATCAGAATGTAACACTTTGCTGTAATATTTATCGCAGAATAGACTCAATAATGACTGCGTTTTAGTAGAAGTATGTCTAATTTAAATAAATTAGACAAATCGAAAAATTCAGTTCTACATGACTTATATCCATTGAATGAATGGAAACAATTCGGAAATTATTTCGTGCTCATTTTAATTTAAAAATACCACAAAACTATTGTTAAACGTTGCATTTATTGTTTCTAAAGTATATATTTCGAAAATCATCATTTAGTTAACTCACTTTTCAAACATTATTTTTCAATGTTATATTTATAATTGCGCAACTTTATATTACGGGCATAAAATAATAATTTTATGCTCACACTAATTATTTTCATAAAACTTGTGATTTTTAAAATATGTTTTTGGCATATGCACATATAGACTAAGTTTTTGGATAACTCCATTACAAACGTAAAGTATTGTAAATATTTTCATTGTTCGCTTAAAAATATCAATAATTTTTGTTGCGCAACTTTGCTAATGCTAGTTCTTTTTTATGCAACATGTCGATGTGGTATAGAAAAACAGGAAAATATTTAAACATGATTTCTATTTTGTATACCGCTCTCGAATACAGACGCAAAGTTATTAAATGTTGATATTTAATAATGTTAATTGAACATAAATAGAAATATTTTTCTAGGAAAACAAATGTGTAAGAATATAGTAATTGGTGAACAACATACATGCTGTTTCGCGCGCTGCGATTGTGTCTAAAGATTTATAATTTATTATAAAATTCTTTAAATTAGCCAATATGACATATTATAGCGCACGGATATCGTTACGTATTATAGCCAATTCTACTTCATAATTTTTTTGTCTTTGTGTACATAATATGTAGCTGACCGTAATTTGACTATTCAAATTTCGTACTAAACACTTTATCATTTATACTATATGTAATCATTTATCATTTTGGTAATTTACGTAACTTAAGTTCATTTTTTGTATATACACTTTAGAATTCTCATTAAACATGTACGTCATTTTTCATCAAAAAGTTCTTACAAAAAATAATTTTCTTTATACATGTTTTATAGAGAATAAAGTATAAGCATTGATACGAAACAGAATTATATGCAAAAAATGGAAGTCATTGTTTTGTATTGTGAGATAAAAATAAAGTGTTTGTAAAAAGCTATTTCAAATTAGAGTTTTGTTTTTTTGCCCATATAATTTTTCTTATTATATTTTATGAACTATGTGTATTATAAATAATTGTTTATACTTATTCATTTCTTTTTATAGAACCTTTGTGTCAACATTTGCTTCGTGAGTTAATTACCCAGTTTGAATCAATTCAGAATTGATGAGTTGATCTGTGGTCAAATTCACTCGCAGACTTTTATCGATCCTTAGCGATACATCGGATGAAGGAATTTTGTTCTGTATCGAGAGTATAGTCGATACCAACAGAAGATATCGATATACTTGATATCGCCTCTCTTTCTTGCGGCTATGTCTGTCAAGTTGTTCTCACGCGTTGTTGCACGTGTATTTGTGCGCTGTCGCTTTGTGAGTCAGCAGAAAGAGAAGGGAGTCTTTTCTAGTACCTTGCAGCGGTTGTTGTCAGTGAGTACCGTCGGGAACGGCGAAATAAAACCGCAGACCGCGCGAGCACACGATCACGGAACGAGCGAAACGATGTCGAGCGAGGAGAAAAAGCCGTTTCGCCGTCTGCCATTGTTTGTTCGCCCTTATCACTACGAAATCACTCTGACGCCAAATCTTAAGGCCTTTACCTTCGACGGCACGGAGAATGTGCATCTTAACGTAAGTTAGAATCTTGTTTATGTGCTTTGCTGTTTCTTTTTTAAATAAAAAACAAAGAAACTGCAAAGTGTTGCAAAGTACTCCACATGGCAAACATAACCAAAGGTCTATTCTCTATAATTGCACTTTCTGTACTCATTCTCATGTTTTTCTCTCTTCAGTCGTTGTGTTTATTTCGATTTTGAGTGCAACAAAACGAATCACAGTGCAACTACGAAGAAAAGATCTTAAAAATACCTGGTTTTCCTTATCGCAGCTATTTAGATAGTATTTAAATTTAAATCTAATCAGTAAACATTCCTATCAATCTTATCTTACAACTGCAAGCAATTGCAAATTTGATTTTTGGATAATAATTATCAACATCTGTTTCTTACTTTACTTTGATTGTCAATCTCACAGATGCATTGTAGAATAATGTGATTTTTATATTAGTTTTTTTTTTTTTTTTTGTTTTTTATCATTAATTGTTTTTTTCTGAAACATAGGTGGAAAGCTCAACTGGAATTATTGTATTGAATTCTTTGGAAATTGATATAAAGAATGCAGTTTTTCATGGAAATGATGGCAAAACTATTCCAGCCAAGAAAATTGAATTATCTGCATCAGAAGAAACAGCCATGCTGGTGTTTCCTGAGGCTTTGCCACTTGGTAAAAGTGGGTACTTGAATATAGAATTTGTGGGTGAGATTAATGATAAAATGAAGGGCTTCTACAGGAGCAAATACAGTAGGTGAGAACATAATTTTATAATGTACAAAAATTATAAGCAACTCATATCAGTTCATTTAACTAGGAAAAAGAATTTTTTAATAGTATCATTATTTGTTACTTTTATCACATGATTAAATAAAAGATAGATAAAACCGATATTTTAAATTATGTATTTTGCTTTTTCAAAGGCAGAATGGTAATTGCATTGTAACTTATTTGTGCCCTACATCAGCTCGGAGGTTCTTTCCATGTTGGGACGATCCAACATACAAAGCAACTTTTGATATACACCTTAGACTTCCATCTCAGATGTCTCTTGTTGGCTTGTCAAACATGGTGAGAATCTTTTAATATAATATAGAACTCTTTTTTTATGATTTCAGAGAGGATGGTACAATTGAGCATTCGGCGGTTACTCAGTTTGAACCAACAGATGCTAGACGTTGCTTTCCATGCTGGGATGAACCGGCGCTCAAAGCCACGTTTGACATTACACTAAAAGTACCAATTGGTCTTACTGCTCTTTCCAATATGGTAAGCAACGACCGGCATCTGCAATATTATTTGCTTTTTTTTTTTGCTTTGCTTCTGTATATGCTCTGGTTTTTTTTAAATATATTTCTTTAATGCGCTTCTTATAATATATAGTCTGCTTTGTAATTTATATATTTATACAAATGTGTTAACTTCATGTTTTTTTTATTTTTCAGCCTGTAAAAACCAAAGTTACAAATGGTAACTACGAAACATTGACTTTCGAAAGAACACCTATTATGTCGACGTACTTAGTAGCCGTAGTGGTGGGCGATTTTGATTACATAGAGGACACGTCTAGTGACGGTGTGTTAGTTCGAGTTTATGTGCCCAAAGGAAAGAAGGAACAGGGTCAATTTGCACTGGAAGTCGCAACCAAGGTGCTGCCTTATTACAAGACTTACTTTGGTATTGCATATCCGCTGCCGAAGATTGATCTCATAGCGATCGCTGATTTTTCGTCGGGCGCAATGGAAAATTGGGGTCTAGTGACTTACCGCGAGACCTGTCTTCTAGTAGATCCGCAAAACACTTCGGCAGTGCGCAAGCAGTGGATCGCATTGATAGTAGCGCACGAGCTAGCGCATCAGTGGTTCGGCAACCTCGTAACAATGGAATGGTGGACACATTTATGGTTGAACGAAGGCTACGCATCTTTCGTAGAGTTCCTCTGTGTCGCACATCTATTTCCAGAATATGATATTTGGACGCAATTCGTGACAGATACGCATATTCGAGCGCTGGAACTGGATGCTCTGAAGAACAGCCATCCGATCGAAGTGCCAGTCGGTCATCCCTCGGAGATCGACGAGATCTTCGACGATATTTCGTATCACAAAGGCGCTTCCGTAATTCGTATGTTGCACGCGTACATAGGCGATGACGACTTCAGAAAGGGTATGAACCTGTACTTGAAGAGACACAGCTATGCCAACGCAGAAACTGAAGATCTTTGGGCCGCACTGGAAGAAGCCAGTAATAAAGCTGTGCGTAAAGTAATGTCATCGTGGACGAAGAGGCAAGGTTTTCCCGTCGTCAAAGTCGATCATCGTCACAAAAACAACGTCAGAATCTTGTCATTATCTCAAGAGAGATTTCTGGCTGACGGATCGGTAGATACTGAAGCGGATGATGCGTGGCTCATACCGATAAGCATAAGCTCGTCAAAAGATCCGAGCAAAGCAGTATACGACGGAATATTAGACGCGAAAACCAAGGAATTCGTGATCGAAGATATTCCCGATGGCGCTTGGCTGAAAATCAATCCCGGTACAATTGGTTTCTACCGAACTCGTTACAGCCAGTCCGCTCTGTCATTACTGTTACCCGGGATCAAGGATCACACATTGCCTCCTCTAGATAGACTCGGTCTGCTGGACGATCTTTTCGCAATGGTGCAAGCGAGTCATGCGTCTACCGTAGAAGTGCTCGAGCTCATGCGGGCGTTTCAACAGGAAGACAATTACACCGTGTGGTCTACCATAGTAAACACTCTGAGCAAAATCGGCACTCTCATTTCGCACTTGGATTTCGAGGATTCCTTCAAAGCGTTTGGACGCAATCTGTTTCGCGATGTCAACAGCAGGCTAGGTTGGGATCCTAAGCCGAACGAGAGTCATTTGGACACGTTACTGAGAACCCTCGTGTTAGGTCGTATGGCGGCTTTGAACGATCAGGATACCATTGAAGAAGCGAAGAAGAGATTCGAGCTTCATGTGAACGGCACAACTGCGCTCGCCGCCGATCTGCGCAGTCCGGTTTATCGAGCTGTACTTTCCGTGGGCGACGCCAAAACTTATGAGACCATGATCAAACTGTACAAAGACGCCGACTTACAGGAAGAGAAAGAGCGTATTCTACGGGCACTCGGTGCGATCAAGGACGAGTCTTTGCTGAGAGAGGTTCTGGACTTTGCCATGAGCGAGGAGGTCCGAGCACAGGATACTGTGTTCGCTATCATGTCGGTAGGTCTGTCGTATAAGGGTCGTCTGATGGCGTGGAATTTCTTCAAAGAAAAATGGAAGACGCTGTTGGATCGTTACGAAGGCGGTTTCTTGTTGGCCCGGCTAGTGAAGTTCACCACGGAGAACTTTGTTACCGAGGAACAAGCCAAAGATGTGGAGAACTTCTTCAAGAGCCACCCGACTCCGGGCACTGAGAGAACGGTGCAACAATGCGTGGAGTCCATTAGGCTGAATGTCGCGTGGCTCGCTCGGGACAAGGACTTGATCAGAGAGTATCTGACCACTAAAGTCTAGTAAACGCAGTTTGTTTTCTTTATCTTATCTCGACAAATCAATTGAATATCGGCATAATTTGGAAATTGCGTGTGAACTGGTTTGTATTCTTATAGCACGAGCGTTTCACGCAATATTGCTTGATATTGCGAAGAGCAAAATCAGTTACATATAAAGGATATACGGTTTCTCGTTTCACTTCCAATTGTGATCACGAGAACGATAATTCGATACGAATCACGTGTATCACGCACGCGCTTGACGTATAAAAAACACAAATTCGTAATATCAATTGAAAAACCTCTATTGCGCGAGAACGAGTAGAAATATCGTTTTTGTACACACTTACCTCATCGACGAGTCATCTTGATACACTATGTTTTTTTTACAGTGTTCTTACTCGTTTACTGGTTCTGTAGATTTGTTCGTCACAGAGGGGAAGGCATTTACAACAATTTATTTTGGATGTTTTGTCACTGGAGATAAAAGTTGCAATTTTTTTTTTTTTTTTTTGTTTACAACAACTGTTATATCTTATACAACTGTTACAGCTTTTATTTTTAATGACATGCCGCAGTAAAATATATTTAAAACAAGATTTAAGCATGATTTAGAATATCAATTTGAAAGGTTGATCGTTTCTTCGTTGTGTATTTATAATTACACACAAAAAGCCAGGATATGTATACAATTTCTGAATACGTAAAATTGTATCAGCAGTATTTATATAGCGTGAACTACACAATGCGAATGTTTTCTATTCTTTTATTAAAGAAGAATACTCTTATATTTGTGATGATAAAATTATTCTTTCTGATGATAGAAATAAACACAATTTAAACTACCACATCTGATAAATTATTTCGATAGAAATAACATTTGTTTTATAAGTTATATGTTTTTATATCTTACTGACATGTAATATAGGAAAGTAAACTCCCGTCGGTACTTTACAAGAGTCCACAAACAAATTTAACACTGTTTTAAATAAAAGTTATGTGCAAATTTTTAAATATTTATTTTATGTGAAATATAGTTTAAAGAATAAAAATGTGTGGACTTTTTGTATAAGATATCGTGAATGACGTTTTTTGTGTCACGTGTGTATTGTATTTGTGGGATGTAAACCCCCATATATATATTGATGGCCGCACGTGCCGAAACAAGGAAGGAAGACGATCCCCGATAGTGAGTCAGACTTCATTTTCATTATCAGCGTGCCATTCACCATCACCAGTTGGCAATCGTTATCAAGTAATTGTATTCTCCCTCTAAAAAAAAATTACTTTTCCCCTCTGTTACATCATTGCTTTTTACGAACTTCCGAAATAGCAGCTTAAAATCGAAACGAGAATAACAAAAGCAATATCACAGAGTATATAAAGTTTATATTGTTCGCGAAAGCAACATCTCTTCCGAATAAAATTAAATGCTACATGTATTGACGGATGCTTTTAAAGAGTTTTGCTCAACTCCTCTAGGAGGTAATGTGCGTTCCCTCATTTATTCGCTATCTCCCTCAGACCAGGGGAAAGAAAAGCGGACATGAGCGACCGAGGGGAGAAAAGGAAACAGAGAGAGGACGTCAAGAGACATGGGGTTGGAGTCAGTTCCCGTGGGTATAGCCCCGCTCGAGCGTTCCCAGGAACGTGCACGTGACCCGCGCCAGAAGACGATCAATACGGACTTTGCGAACTCCTACACCCCGCCGGAACGACGTGTCGCCCTTATACAGTTTCGCACACATCCTTCGCCTTCCGACGAGACTGATGGTAACAGCGAACGACCGCCACCCCTCCTCGCACGTGTGCGTGGATTGTTGCGCGCACGTGCGCCTATTTAATCTCCCCTTTCCATTTTCTGCCAACCTCCTTCCGTTCCCGATATCACCAAATCCTTGCGGATTTATGGTTCCTAGACGCGATGCAGGAAACACGCTTCTGAAGTTTTTTTTCTTTTTTTTATACTTTATAGCTGTGTTGTTAAAAATTAAAAAATTGTTTTTATCTTTTTTCATTTTCTAAAGAAGATAATAAATTTGCATTTGTTTTAGGAAGTGCAATAGTTTCTATTGTTTATTTATATATTACGCAAAGTATCGCGCTTTTTAAAAAATATATAAAAATAAACGTATGATAAAACTATATTTTTTAATAGTAGAAAAAAATTTGAATTTAAGGAAAGTGTAAAGTTATGGTTTTTTTTTAAATAAAGTTGTAAATACGTGTATAGATATTTGAGAGAGATGAATGGAATCGTATCTATTAAGAATAAGGTGCAATCACTCATAAAATGTAACGAAAAGTAATTTATAGACACAGTTTGTATTTATTTTATGTGTGCGAATACGCCCGCGCAATGATGTATTCTTACAGCCTTTCAGTCTTCGTAAATATACAATATCCACGCGGGTTGAGAAGAGGAAATCAGAGCTTTCTCTCTCCCCTTAAATTATAATATAAGAGACTATTAACACATACAATAATCATACATAACAAAGATACCAGGAAGATATACAATGTAGTTTTCAAAAATCTTAAAAAGAACGGGACCTGAAATACCCTTATGTAATTGCGACGAGTTCAGTTTCGCAAGAGTGCTCATGCAAAAGTGTAATTTTATCATCTCGAAGATCTTGAACTCATCGCACGTAACAATTCCTCAAAATAAATTTCTTGCCATGTACTGAAACCGTGTAGGTCGCTGAGGAACGCGAGTTTGACAATAAAGCGTTTCCCAAGAGAGGACCGTGCAAGAAAAGGCGATCGATCGGCGACCAGTTGGGCGGGGCGCTAATGACTCAAATGTTACAAAAGTGAGATCTCGACATCTGTGGCATTTTGTGAATATTATAATGAAGGATAAATCATTGAGTTACTTCATTGGATCGAGTTATGACTTTATTTCCAAATGATCGCCGTACGAAAACTCTGAAATGAATACTAATTGTAGACCCTTTTCTTTCTCTCTCTCTCTCTCTCTAACGTTGTCATTTTTTTTTTTTTTTTATTAATTTTGCAAACTAAAATTCGGGACAGAGGTGCAGTGTTTTCGAATCTGATTTCACGACGAGACATCACGCGGTGGATTGAGAGATTGGAATGGTAAGATTCTAGAGAGGAGAAAGAATTGAAAGGGGATCTGTGCCGGGTTCTCTTACAACAGTGAAAGAGATCACGTGAGGAATGCGATATACGAATCTATGTACAAGTATTTACAAATTCCCTTCATGAGAGAAGAATAGAACTTGAAAATCGGGCGTAGAGCTCGCTTTTTTTTTTTTTTGTTTTTTTTTTTCGTTTTTTCTTTTTTTTATCAAGCGTCCTTCTTCATCATTTTTTTACATCTTTGTATTATCTCTTCGGTTGCAGGCGCGCCTTCGAATGGCCTTCCGGGTGTATTTCTTCCGAACGATTAATGTACCTCCTCTCCTCACAAGTCAGGGATAGCCTAGTGGCGAGCCTACTTCTTGGTCGAGTCTACGTGACGTCCAAAGTATTCAAGGAAACCTTCGGACACTTCGCTCTCGAAGACAAGCAGGACGATCTAACATCAGTCCATGAGGAGGTTGACCTCGATGCGACCTGTACCTTAATGAGTCAGGCCGGCAGGTCACCGCTCAGCGACCGTCGCGGTGGGAGACGTTGTCGTCATCACGACAGACGTCACGGTGGTTGAGACGGTCGTCGTGGCGGTCATCGTGGCTGTGTTCAGCAGAGGTTGCAACGGCTGCCTCGACGGTTGTGTCGTTTTCACGTTTTCTTGATGCCCCGCGTTTGTCTCCTCCAAAGCAGTCTGCAAATCGCAGATGTACTCGATTACCCTCTGAATCACCTCGAGCTTCGACAGCCTCCGCTTGCGCGGCATGTCCGGAACGAGGGAGCGCAGCTTCGTCAGATAAGCAGCCACTTCCTCGGCTTCGAGATCACGTCGAGTGATTCGCGAGCTGAAGCCCAGGACAGCTGAAGCTGTCAGGACATGGCGACGCTCGCGTAATCGTGGTACACGGCCACCCATCGGGCTGACCACCATCGCCTTCATTACTGCTGGTGGCGACAGTCCGAGTCGATCAATTCAACAACACTCTCTCGCTCTTTCCTCCTCCCGACGCTGCTTGCGAACACGCTGCGTGCGATAGTTCGACGACAATCCACCACGGCGCACTCACATACACATATACACACGCGCGTGTGTATATGTTCCTATCGATCGTAGAAGCTGTCGAATACAGAGACGAAAATCGTAAAAATGCACGAATCCAAAGTGGACGCACTTTTTTAAAGCTTTTTCTCTCTTGTTTCGAATCCAATTAGTATCGTCACACACGTTACTTGACCTGTCCTGTGTATTCACAAGCTTAGCTCCCACTAAGTGACCGCATCCTCGTGCGAGATCGCTGTGACGAATGTGACAACTGCTCCGATCACTTATTCCATGCGGATATAGAGTTAACCGATTGTAAAGCTACAACTCAGATCGTGATCGTTGGACGGATCGAAGCAGACTGGCCTCCGCCCCTCACCTGCGTCTTTTTATAGCCTTGTCCCACCCCGCTCTCCGCGCGCACCCTCGAGACGCTTCTACCATTTGTACGGCGCAATCGCTGCCCGAGTGAAGTAGTGACGACTTCGAGCGTCGCGCAATTTTGATCAACGACCAATTTTTCTCCCGGTCAATTTAGTTCAAAATTTAAATTTTCTCCGATTCTGATGCAAAAATAAAAGCAAACAGTTTTGTTTCTAGTATATGTAGAACTTCTATCACATTCTTCATATTTTTCAAACTTATATCTAAAGTTTAAACTTTTTTTCTATTTTCTATTTCCTCTCTTGTGATATTTTTTTACTTCAGATTTACTTGTTTACATAGATGTTATCTCAACGCTTTCTCTACTGATGTTCAGAGTGAAATTGCAATTTACATGCATTTAGCGCTAGGTAGTCGCTCACAAAATTGTGATCCAAATAATGTGTTCCCGTGTGAATATACAAAAGACAAGCTATCGATCTAACGCGGGAAATTTCTGACAAGAGATTCGATTCGAAGCTATCAGTAGTCGGGGGTGTTTGACGACTATGCGACTGGCGGCGTCGGTGGAACACGAAGGGAGTGTAAAAGGGAGAAGGGAAAGGAGAGGGCGACCATTGTTGAACGTCCGGCGGCGCCAGCCACTAGCCATCACGGTTCTACCACCACTACGAAGACATCATCGCCACCAACACCGTAACAGGCGGTTGGTCGACCACCACCGTCTCTTTTTCTCTCTCTCTCTCTTTGTATGCCCGACGTACGGCGACGGTTGTTCACTAACCTGTACACCATGAATCCGGCTGCAATTTTCTGCAGCGACGAACGTTGCGCGAATAAATCACGCGCCTCTGTTTACAGACGCCTCGAGATGGCAATTACGTTGTATTATAAAGACGCCTGCGTCGGAGTTCGTTGTAATCGAAAACAAATTAGTTTCTGCGTTTCTTCTAAAACGACAAGCGTTGAGAACCCCAACGCGCGCGTCTTCTTTCTTTTAAAAATAATCTAAAGTCAACTCAATTGCTTTCTCTTATCGATAAAAAGTCCAGTTGTTCCTTTTTATCCCCTTTATCCTTTTAAAAAATCTAAAAAAATTGATTTAATTATTTTCTCTTATTTGCGGCTAAAATGTCCAATTGTTTCTTTTTTACTCGGAACATTATTGCACCATATTGTCCATTGAGAAAAAGCAATCATCATCGCAATTATATCGTATCTTTTACTCTATTTATTCGACTCGCACGCCTGCAAGTATCGATACGTAAGCGCGTATCCTCCCTCCGTAATTTCGAATGAATCGAGTGTCGTTACCGGTCGAAGACAAAAATTCGTGCCCGTTGTTATCCATGGCGTTACGCGGCAAATTAAAAAGAACAGCGGAATAGCTGTGCTCGCTCGACGAAAGAAGAGAGAGCTGGCCGGAATAGCCGGCGACACGCTTCGTAGAATTTCCAGGCGACCGACGCCTGGACGAACGAGAGAGTGCGTCTCGTCCGAAGAAACAAATGACCTATGAAACAATCGAGGGCAGCGGGGTGGACGCGCGAAATCATTGACGGCTTCGCTCGGGGAAATCTTGCGCTTCCGCGTCGCAGTTCTACAAGTGAGAAATCCGATGTTTCTGAATTGTAAATTTTAAATGCATGCAAGTACACACGTGTGCGCGCGCGCGTGAGAGAGAGAGAGAGAGAGAGAGAGAGAGATACGATTGTCACCGTAAAAAAATTTGACTGTTGCCCTGAAATGCATTTGTATATCGACAGCCTATAAGAATTGCAAAGTCTTTCGAGTAAACAACAGTTGGCAATACAAAATTCAATGACGAAATACGTTGTACGTTTTTGTAATACAAAGATATAACATGCACGTACTGAGTGCGAGTTATCGTACATTTAGGTTTCAAAATGATGATCTAATAATTTCTTAATGATAAGTGTATACCTATCAGAGTAAACTGAAATATGATGTTTTTTTTTTTTATCTCTTTTTTTACGAGAACCGGGCGATATGAGTTAATTCACAGAAAAAACCTGTTATGAGACAAAGACGTCTGAAGTAGAAAAAACTTGCCGTCTCATATTTGTTCGATATCGCGTGACTAGAATGTCGGTGAAAAAAAAAAAAGAAACACTTGCGATATTTTTTTCTAGAATGCAAAATTTATCTTTTTTTTCTCACGCCGACGGTATATATTGATGAGAAAGATGAGTTGTTGTTGGCGAGTGGAACATGCGTCAACTTTGATACTCGTCCAATCCGCGTCTCTGACTGAGATGGCGATAAAAATATATACGACGATATTTCGCAATATTTCCTGACAGCTCACTAATATACGCGGTGACGACGTGTTCCTTTTTTTTGCGCCGATAAAGATAAAAAGAGGCAAGTCATACCTGCCTGTGCGGCGCGTAAAAAGATAGCCGTTCACGGATATTATCGGCAACGATCGTTATTCAGTACAGCGCGACGACGTGTTTGTCGCATAATTTCGCGGCACGGTTGTTGACGAGATATGTGCTCTTTATTTCTCTCTCTCTCTCTCTCTCTCTCTCTCTCTCTCTCTCTCTTCCACGGAGAAGCGCACGAGAAACAATTCCGTGGAAAATTACAGGGAATAAAATCGAATGCGAGACGCCCGTGAGACTCAACGGGCAGACACTTGCGCGGTTACATACCTGAGCAACCGGATCTCATTGACTCCTTGACCCTCGAGTTTAAGAAGTGAAGTTCCCTTGACCCGGGAATAAATAAACCGAGAAAACCGCCGCGCGAGAGAATTTACTGATACTTTTCATTGAGATTTCTCACCATTCTGCGCACAATGTTACAAAGTCATCGAGCTCATCGGTTAGATTGCTCAATTAACGCCGGAAATTATAGTTTCGCTAAGTTGCTCAATTTCCTCTTTAATACATGACGTTTTCGTGCATATAAAATTATGTAAGAAACGTCAAATGTGGAATGCATTTTATAACGAGTCTGTTATGCAACAGAATCTAGTGAGACGATCTTAATAATATGGATGTGTGCGTGTGCGCGCGCGCGCGAAGAGCGCACTTTGAATTTTGACCGAAACGTTCAAGTTACACAAGCCAATAACTTCACGATTCCGTTTTGCATGAATCACCGAAGGAAGTGACTCGGCCGGATCAGCCGCCCAGGTGTTGATGCGTTCGACCGTACTCATCTTGCACTTGAGCGCATTCTGTAATACTTGTTCGCGCGCAGATAAAAAGAAATCCTTATCCGTTTGCTCGCGATAAGACGCGATCTGTTGTCGGTGTATTCTAAGAGTTTGAATGTACCAGAGCGATTCTACATCGCGATAAAACCACCCCCCCGATCGCACCTAAAGCTCGCGATTATCGATATTCGGCATCGATCTTCTTGAGTTCATTTTCACGTATCTGATAAAACGAGATTATCACACCGTCAACAGCGATTGTGGTGAGAAATAGCTGCGTGTTAAAACTCGTCTTCACGTCTGCGATCTGTGTGATAACTTGCACGTGTTGAATGAATGAATCTCTCTGAAGCGGAGTACACATTAGCGAGAATCGAGCTTAGGTCGAATCTCGAAGCCGCGCGTCGCGAACAATTTGGTGCCACGCAGCTTGCAACTTCTCGTTACGAACATAATGTTTTAATAAAGTCTTCTCTTTGAAGACGTTTTACAAACGTCGTCTCGAAATATCAACTCGAGAATCAAAGTTGAAAGTTTGCCACTGTGAATCTTGCTTTAAAAATATAATACATAGTTTAATATATGTTTTTATGTGTATAATAAAAGAGAGAACCTAATTTATGTAGTAAAAACTTTTTTCTCTTCTAATTATTGTTCTTTTATCAAATAAATGGCTCGACGGATTTTCATCGATTGTGTTTATATCGCTGTACCAAATATATCTAAACCGCATATATCAGCTGCTTTCGGTGATTTGAGACAGGACTAAGCAGTGTTTGAAACGAAACACACGAAGAAAAAGCGTCGCACCTATAATTAGCGCGTCGTCCCATCCCCCTGTGACTCCTACCTTTCCGCGCTTCACCTCGTTCACGAAAATCGAGACCGACGAAAGAGAGAGAGAAAGAGAGAGGAATTGAGACCGATAGAAACGAGCGCATCTTTGCACACAGCTGCCGCGCACACAACGCCGGGAATGCATCGAAGTGAGCCCCGTAATCGTGCGCTTCCTTCTGCCATGTCGTATCCGTTCGTGAGATAGCGCACTGCATAGTAGGCGCTCACCTCTCGCCGCGCATACATACGCACATCGTATATTCTTACGAATAAATTTGCGGAGCGCCGCGCGCCGTGCGTGCGTGCGTGCGTCGCGTAGCGAGAGAGACCGCCGAGAATTTCCCTTAAAATGCACTACACGGCCGATTTAACCCAGCAGCGCCTTTGCATACTAATTCCACACTGTCCCGTTCGAACGAGGGGAATGCGAATCTCGCCTCGCAACTTTGTCGCGCGCAAATTGCGAGACAAGTAGCGCGAGTATAGAAAGCGGGGTATGTCTCGCGAAGTATAATAATGAATTTTTGGCAGAGGTTTTAGAATATATGTTATAGAACATATATTGCAACACATACATAACTTCTTAGAATAATATACAATAAAAGAAAAAATTATATAATAAAATATATTAATGAATTATATAATAATTATATAATTGTTTTTTCGGACATGCATGAACATGATAACATTAGGAGAGACATAACAACGGAAAAAAATGATGTGATTGAAGAAATCTTGTTATTATTTTTGTACTGAGATTTATTCCCTTCTTGGCCCATAATCGGCTGAAGTAATAAATATATATATATATATTGTACTGAGATTTATCAAGTGTTTATTGTATTTGTTATGATTTATTCGATTTATGTGTAAGTTGTTTAGAATGAACGTACTAGTATATGTATAGAATCGTAAGCATATGTATGGAAACACATTGTTCACTCTATTATCAAAACACGATTATCTCGATTGTTCATCGGTCACGAAACGATTCCAAATAAGATAAGTGAGAATGATTCTACAATTATTAATGTGATGCAATCAAACAGATACACAACAAAAAAAAAGAACATTGTATAGGTACATACTTCAAAACAATGATCTATAAAGTGATACGAATGACATCAATTTCTCTCTGCGCTTGTGAAAAATAAAGTCGGACGTGTATTTTATTTTTTTTTTTAATGCAAGAGCATTGGCGTGATCATTTATTGCGGTCGCCTCGAATCGATGATGACGAGCGACGATGGTGATGACGAGAATGGGAGCCGGTTCTCCTTGCGCGGCGAATTTTTTCGATTTCGCTCGGCCAAACAACCGAGACGGAGAAAGAGAAGAAGACCATGAGAGAGCGCTCCGTCGAAAATTATTCCACCGAGTGTATCTTGGCATCCAATGATTGTGCGCCAGCGGCTAGAGCGGTCGGTCGGTCTCTCCGGAGTGCACGTGCGCCTTGCACGTGTTAGCTGTGGGGCGACTCTCCCGGTCCCCGGCTGCCTACAAGACTGTAACATCGTATCAGGAAGAGGCACGGGGAAAAGAGGAGGCGACTATATACGCTCACGCTTTCTTCGTCTTGCCGTCATTTTAACACTCATCTCGCTTCTTCTTTCGTTATTATCTATTCTTTACTCTTTGCATTCTTTTTATTGTTTCTTTCTCTCTTTCTCTTTCTCTGTGACGTTGATTACGAGTACGTCGAACCGATAAAATATCCTCCAAAGAAGAGAAGAAACAATTTCCCCGCTCAAAATACAGTTAAAAAAATCTACACTGTTTAATGCATTTGTTGAACGTGTCAATACTCCACTCGTTTAATATTATCAAAATGCGAAATTCACATGACGATTTGGAAACTGATGGAGTTGTCGTGACAATATTTGAGCGTCGTTCGATGCGAGGCTCGTCGGCGGTGATAAAATTGCAAATAGCAAAGAAGAGCGCGCGCAAGCCGCGCGGCGACAGAAATCACGCCAAGGAAGCGCGCGCGCGGTTCTCCACTATTTGCGCAGCTGTTCAAACGGCTGTTTGCACCGCGAAAATACTCTCGTCATCCGTTTTTAAAATATCCTCGAAAGAGGCAGCGGGGCATCATGCGGACGTATGTGTCCGCACATACGAAGCGAGTCATTAACGGGGCGAGAAACATCTTGACCTGCTTCTCTCTCCCCCCTCCCAACCCCGAGAGAGGTACGCGTCTCGTTATTATTATTTCTTCTCGTTGTCATGCGATCTAGAACACACACGTTCGCGCGGCGAGATTGGTGTATTATCCGCCTATTTCGCAACTTTCACAGGAAGCAGCTGTCTAGAATTCCACGCCGCGTTACACGCATTCTGTAAAAGAATGTCGCGCGCAGAAGATGAGATACGTCGAGTCACTCTAAGATACGCAAGCGTTTTTTAAAAATACTTTTGCTTATAATTATTTTACTACAAATTTGTCACAACGTACGATCGAAGTGAATCGATACGAAGTGGAGCGAAACCTTTTTCGTTTATTGAAGAGGAGGATATAAAGCGCGAGAATATCGACCGCTCTCGGCTCGCAGGTACGAAAATTCATTCGGTATTCTCAGGTGTCCTTGAATATACCCCGATGCGGTATGTTGGCATGAAAACTCGACGATTCTCCGCAGGCAAACGTTTTTTTCTACAAATCAAAGACGCACAATGGTATTACTACAGGGGATGTCGGCGAACATTTGTAGAATCAACAGATAATAGAAGCATGCCTACGAATACGGTAAAGTCGTTCCAGAATACCATATCGTGCTCGTTGGAAATATGCCTATACACGACACCTGGTTGGAAGTTGGCGATTGTCAAACTTCCATCTGGAATCACGGAAATCTCTTTGATCTGTTTTCCTAAAATACCGAAAATTGTATACAATACAAGGAATATATAATATATCTGAATATATGAAAAGACGTTATTTAAAAGAAAATTTAAACATTAGTCACTATATACGTATATATGTTTGTGTTTAGTCGTAGGAAACGCGTGACCGATAGCTGCAAACGAACGAACAATGATTACGGTTCTTATCGATTAGTGACCCTCCCAATAACCCATGTCGTCTCATAATTCTCAGCAACTCGCAGCGGCTCATGTTCCAAAACTAGGCGAGACGTGAAAAAGTCCAGAAATGCGCCCAGTTAAGAGAGAGTTATTTGACACCGCACTTTCCGTCTGGCACGTAACAGCATCTCGCAAGTACAAAAGTTTCTCTGTTTCTTCGAGATCTGTTTTCTTCTGCCTCTCTCTTCTCCGAGCGAGTTTCATATTTAGCAATTACCGTAATCGCATTCTAGACATAAAATAAGATCGGCTGTAACACAGTCACGTTATCCAACGGCCTCATGTATCATTTCTAAATAACCGAGAGATTGAAATATCTCTCTTCCTAGTTATGTAAAGCCACAATTCGCGACAAGTATCGTTTTTTTCTCTTATCTTATTTCGATAATTGTTTTTTTTAATGAAAATAAATCCTTTTCTCTTTTACGCGAGTCAGCGCTGCTTCGAGCTACTCTGTATCGATTTCCGAAGGTAATGAAACATCGCTCGCGGGCACAGGGCGATCTTCACGAAGTAAAGCGAGAAGATATAAAAGAGCGGACGGAGAAGAGAGAAAGGATGGGAAAAAAAAAAGAAGAGGAAATGCTCGCGCAAAGAAGAAGAGATACGAAAGGGGCGCGAGAGGGTCGGCGGAGTCGCAACTCGGGAGAAAGACCAGGAAAAAGAGAAAGAGCGAGAAGACAGGTAAGAAGAGAGGCTCGCGCAAAGGTGACCGAAGCTAGCTTGGTCGGTTTGGCCCCGTGGGAACGCGTTGGTGGCCAGCTGCACTGATTGCCGTGAGAGGACGTGACGTAGCGTCGTTGAGGCGCACACATACACACAGACACGTACGTCGTCCAACGTGCCCGTTCGCTCGCCCGTGCGCCCGCACTTGCGCTTGCGTGCCGTAATTGGCGATGGTAGTGGTGGACGACGAAGTCGCAGCACCACGACGGTGGAGCCCGTGGGGGCCTGGGTGAGAAACGGGAGGAACAAGGGGGACTCAGACCGACATGACAGGGGGGCGGCGGTAGAAGAAGGGGGGCCTGCATTCCAGAGAGGCGCCGGCCAGTCTGCGGCACACCTGCGCGTTCGGTTGAATCACGGCGCCTCCGACATAACCCAATCTCGTCGTCCTTCTCCGATTCGTTGCGACCCATCGAGCCGCTCTCGCACTCATCGCTATCCTCGTCAGCTCCGTGGTCACTTGTACATGTCTCTCTCTCTCTCTCTCTCTCTCTCTCTCTCTCTCTCTCTCTCTCTCTCTCTCTCTCTCTCTCTCTCTCTCTCTCAGCCTTGTTTCTCAAAGGCATTTATCTCTCTTCAACACTGATCTCCTTTTTTTTCTCTTTCTTTTTCTCTCAGAGAATACGAGTGACCGCGTGTTTCGTGGTGTGAAGCGTCTCCGCTGTATGCGTGAAGACCTGGCGATGTGCGGTCTTCGTCGCTCCTTTTCTCTTTCTTCTTCTTTCCCGAGCGTTCGCCATTATTGCCTGTTCCATTTTAAGCAGTGGTCTCTCCTCACCGCGTTTCTCTCGACTTCTTGCAGGTTTTCTTTCGGTTTCTGATGATCTCTCCTCTTTATCTCATGCGTGTACGTGATATTGCTGGATTCTGCTTCTTCTCGCACCGTGGGAGGATCAACTGCGGCACCGCGAAATGTGAAGATGAGGATTCGCGCGCGGGGAAAGAAAGACGAAATACGATGTGAGAGAGGGTGATAGACTCCGGCGAGGAGTATCCGCCGATCTTACGTACACAATCGGAGGCGTGCAGGTGTCCGTCGTCGTTCGTCCGGTCGTCCATCCGTCCGACGCGTCTCTGTCAGTGCCGCAATCTAAGCCGGCCACCGTAGCAACGGCTACGAGCTGACACCTGTTTCTTGCCGAGGCTGATGTATATACGCCCGATGACGCGCTGATCGCGCCACGCATCGCATACCTACAATTATTCAGATGTTTTTTTAATTCAAAAAAAATGTAGAAATTAAGCGTAAATTAAGTTTTTGACACGTTTTTCCCTCTTTTCATCGCTTTATATAAATATAATTTTCACTTATTGTTAGGTTGAGAAGCGATCAACTTAGAAGAGGTTTATTGGAGTATGGAATACAGATTTTTGCGCGAAAATTTTTATGCTGCAACAATAGCAGCGCTCGAACGAAGCAAAACTAATAGGATACCGTACGGGAGAGGGAAATGTGAGATGAGAATTGGACGATTTACACACGAGGAATACAGGCGGCTACGATCCGGCCGCCGCCGGTCGGACGTGAGGGACCTGAGGCTCATTCAGTGACGTGGGAACGTGTGCAGATACCATTCATAAGTCGACCATATGATGTGTAGAGCGGTAAACGCCCGTATACGAGCTGATGTGTGAAGCTCGTAAGTGCGCATATGGTTGAATCTTGTACGAGGCTTTATTATATTGTGTATCGTTATCGAAGCGGCACGAGACTCTCAATATCGAGAATATTAATTTTTCACAGCTGCTTTATTTTTCTTTCGACACCTCCCTTGTTGAACGCGTGTTTTCTTAATTTTTTTCTTTCCAACTCACGTTAGTCAAAAACATAAGGCGTCATAAAAGTCGAATTTTCTCTGCAAAATAACGTGCGATCAACACATATCGATAAAAAGAGGAAGCTCTCTCTCTTCTCTGTGGTATTTCTTTTCGATACTTTTTCTGATCACTTCGTGAGAAAATCGGAATCGCATACACGTGCATCGTTCACGCTCGAGCTGATTTCGTAGCTCTCACTGACACGTATCAAGAGAGCCTCCGAGAGAACTCGTGGCTCACGGCTTTACAATAAGCGTCGTGAGATTCGTGGGAGCCTGTTTTCCGTTCTTACCTCGTCTCATCGCGCGTACACGGTTCTAACTCGTTGTTGTTGTTGTTTTGTTGTGTAGGACACAACCGCTCGTGAGGGAGAGCTCGAATTTCTGCCAAGATCGAAAAAAAACGCGACCGCCGTAGGCAACACGTCCTTGAATTCTTTCTCAAAAAAAAGAAAGATTGATTTTCTTGAAAGATTGGAGATCTGTAGAGAGAAATAAGTACACGTCAACCTCTCGCTGAGTTTTTTTTATCAATATGATACATATTCTTAAACAAAAAATACTCGTTTTAGTCTTAAGAGGACTTTTTTATTAGACTTCTAATAGAAAAACCATTTAATCTAACTTTCTCTATCAGAGCGTGAAAAATTAATTTACTGTACATTTTTAAAAATATTCGATTAAAAGGAGTGAGTGAATGAAGAAGACTTTAGAAGACTTATTTTAAACAAATAAACACAGATATTCTCTAAAACATTACTTTATCATATAACGATGATAATAATAATAATAATAATGATAATATTAGAGACAAAACGTTTTGAGAGTCTTACTCGATAGCGAACGATAATCATGAGTGCATTGATAGCGCAAAATCATCAAACAGTCAGTTCTCGTGACGGCATTTCAATCGTATCAATGCGGTGAATTCCCGATTCAGAGTGCTGGCGTACCTGCAGCGCACCTGTACGCGTGCGAGCCCAGGTTTATCGCCGTGGCAAGCTAGGCAGCCACCTGTGCGCAGGCAGAGATGGTCGCACAGGTGTCTTTTAAAGCGTTTCATTAATTACAAATAGGCAAACCCGATGTGGATTCTTTAATGGTATAGTAGCTCCAGCTGTTGTGATTTTGCGCTCGACACCTGGACGAATCCGCGGATTTCCTCGCTTCGTCCTCAATCTCCCGAAAGCGGGTGCTTCCTTGAAAAACAAAAAAAGCCAAGCGAGACAAAAATATGTGGCACACGGAAGTAGGGTCGTATAACGCGATCGTATAACACAAACGAGCGTGTTTATTCGTGGCAACAGTGTGGAGAAAAAGAACGTTAGGTGATGCAATGGTTGCAAATGTGGTGGCGCAATAAATTCCAGCCGATGTCAGCCAGGGATCAAGGCGACCAAATTGTACGAGTCTTACACGAACACGAAATCTTACTACTTTTTAAGCAAAATAAAGTTTTGTTCTATTTTTTTTAGACTAAATGGAAGTTAGTGCTTGGTTGAAGTATAACACAAGTCACTTCTTGCTCTGGTTTTATAACATTCGCAAAAATCTTTATATTTCTACTAGATCTTTCGCAATAATCTTGATTCGGCCAAGAAATTTTAATTCGTTTCGACGTGTGTGTGGAAGTACAAACGATGCAAATGCAGTGATGTACATACGATCAACCATCACATTTGTGAGATCAACATGACGCGTTTGAAGTCAAACACACGGCGATGTCTGAGCATTTCTTCTTTGCATTCCTTTTCTTCGCCTCACGTACAGGTCGGGACAAGTCTGTGCGAGAGTCCCAGGTGAGTTTCGTCGTCCCTCCCACACACGGTGACCACCCAGCCGACGATCCTTCGGCTATCTTTCTTTTTTTCTCTCTCTCTCTCTCTCTCTATCTCATCCGCTAGAAATTCCTTTTCGATTTATAGTACGTCATGATGGAACAGCACGTCTATTTATCCAGCCGGATTACACGATCTTGTCTCGAGGACCGAACCTAGTACTACCTGTTGGTGCTTGCTACCAATCGGTAGTAAACGAATCGTTTTGTTGCTTCTGAACACGTGCAGATATATGCATGAGCGATTCGACAGAGACTAATGTAAGAAGTGTATTTCTGAATCTGATGAGTGAGAAAGACCTCAGATCGGCGAAAAATAGCTATGAAAACAAATACGCGCATTTAAGCAAAGCAGAAACATTTAAATTAAATAATCCGATAGACTATTACATACACGTAGATTCAGACAAGAAGACGTGAAAGAGAGCGAGGGAAGAAAGAGAATGAGAAAAAGGAAAGAGAAGCACGAAAACGAGAAGGTGGGTGCCGGCGATACTTGTGCCTTTCTTTCTTCCCCTTGCACCTTGTTCACCATGGCCGGATGGCCGGCCGTACGGCGAGGAGGAAAGGGGGAGGCAGCGGAGGGGTCCATAGTGTGTGCGCGATCTCTCGTCGTCGGGGTCCTCGCGGCGGCGTCGGCGGCGCTGGCCGCCACGGAGGGGTCCGCGGGCGACGGGGCCGTGGCATCGAGAGGGGACCTGGCGACAGACTGGCGGGCGCGCACCTGCACTCGGCTTGGCCGCGAGAGAGCCGACAGTCAGGGGCGCACCTACCGGAGCGCAGACTCCGGTTCTTCGGACGATGAAGCACAGAGAGAAAAAGAGAGAAAGAGAGAGAGAGAGAAAGAGATACAAATCATGCCGCGCCGGCCGGAGAGCCGGTGCATTCTTCATCCGCGCTTATCTCCCACACTGGCGCACACGGTCCGTTCCACTTTCAGAGAGCGCTTACCCATCTTATTTTCCACTTTCTTTTTATCGTGCTTCGTTCCCTCCGTTCTTCGCTTTTATTGTTTGCTCTGTGCGAAACGCTCGTTTCTTTCGTGGCATTGTCGATACTTCTTGCAAGATGTAATCCTGCACTTAGGTAGTACAAGCTAATCCCAAATACTCTTACGTAGATACGTTGTTAATTAAATATCGTTCTGATTTTTAAAATGTCTGTTGTGGGTAAGATCGTTTCTTCCATATTTCTTGTAAAGCGCGCGTTTTCTTTCGCTTTTATTGAAAAAAAAATTTTTCTCATATCCTCAACATGTGTAGTTTCCTGCATCTTGTTGCAAAAAAGAGTGCTCCATATATTTGATAAGAAATGAAAAACGATTATTATTGTACTTATTTGCCGGAAATTAATTGCCGGGAATACCAAAGCGCGCGTGTCTGCGCACGCATCTTCCACTACGTAGAACTAATTAATTTTATGGAAGATTGGGAGACTCTTTAATGAGAGCGGCTACTGTGCGGGACACACCACGTACATACTTTATCGTCGTTGTTAATTCCTCGAGAGGCACATGCTGTTTTGAAATACATTCACGTTCACGCTCGTAGAAAGTTTCGCCGAATCGGTGCTCGTCTCTATATGTGCACTTTGCAATTAGTCGTAATGTTTATTAATTAGCCGACACACGTGATATAGATTCGTGTAATTAGACGATTCGGCCTCCAGTTATTTGATTTCTTTTTCTCGTTTTACACATTTCTGATGATGTAGAAATAATCTCGTGTGCATCGTCGAGATTAAAGGAGTAAGAAATATACCTGGGAAACAGATACGCGTGTATAGTACAAGAGAGAATTAAATGGCACATGGTGTGAAAGACTCAAGTACTTGAGCACGCACAAGAGAATTTCAATATTTGTGATTGTTAATCTCAAAATCATATCTCTCCCTGTCTCTCTTTAATATTTATCAACTATTGTACGAAGTTCTTCTTGGTTACAAGTTTTTTGAACTAACAATTAAATATAAAAATTCACTATTTATTTATAACATTATATATATATATATCTCATTTATATGTATAACATTAATAAAAACCAATAAAAATTTTAAAATACGACACTTAGGTGTTTATATTTAAGTGACATGATTTAAACACAGGTGTAGGTAGGCCAACGTGATAACGTTTATCTCATGTGTACGTGACACTCTTTACGACTGAGTTTGTGTATCAATGAGCGTTCTTAAGAATAGATATTTGAACGCGCATACCATCAATTAATATGTCTATTAATCCATTCGCGCGATTATAGACCGCGAATAATTAATACGCTCCTCACACAACAACAATTTGTATACGTACTTTTATATTTTTGAAAAAAGATTCTCTCGAAAGATTCTCTTGCCAGAGCTCGTCGATTGAGATAATCCGAGAAAAGATTCAAAGATTGAGATTGAGTAATAAAACGATCGTTTTCAGCGTGTGGAAGGACGTCTCATGAATATGGATTTGAAAAGTAATCGCGAAATGTGAACGATATGACGATCCGTAATAAGCCGTCGCGCGCAATTATGATGTAAGTCCGATTTAACCCGGATGCATAATGGATCTCGGGAGAACAGAGTGTGCGAGACCGACCGAATACCTTCACTTTTCACTTCTGTCTGAATCTATTGTTCATTAAGTCCGGCGAAGTCGTTCTCGTTTGTACGAACGCGAACGCGCGCGGCCTGTTTGACCTTTTCGCCTGGAAGATATTTATAAGACTTGCACGCCATGACGACCGTGATTTTAATGCGAGGCCATTATGCAAATCTTAAGTCCCTTCCTAAGTTTTTTTGCGTTTGTTGTTTAAATATCGGAGTTTACACGCTCGCGGTAGCGCCGCACGACTTTATTACAACTAAAAAATGAAAGAATAATTGAAGGATAACATATAAGCGGTCTAGATGTTGCAAATAGAACAATTACATGTTACATATTATAATATATATCTCGTTTCACATTTTATTAAAAAAAATGTAGAAGTTGCTCGACAGATTTAAATATTATTTTAGGCTTGAAAACAGAAAATTTACTATTACTTTAAATTTAATAGAGAGTTTAACTAGAAAATTATATTAATAATAATTTAAAATTGATATTTTTGTTACAAAAAATATCAATTATCAGTGTATAAATTTAAATGTATAAAATGATGCAACATACAAGACAAAAGCGAAAAATATAAACAAAATGTTTTATTCAAGAGTTCTAATTTACTGTGTTCGCTCTCTTGTATACTTATTAGATAACGTCAATTAAAACGGTGTCGTCATTAATAAATATGTATTGGAAAAAGATACTCAAGTGAGATTTTGTGCGAATTACGATGCGCATAAAGAACGATTCATAGAGATTAATTGAATAAGATAGACGGACTTGATATTCCGCCTACGAAGTAAATTTCATGATATTAAATTCTCTCGCTTGATAACCGCCTTAATCGCTCAACACGTGTGCGACAAGCTACGAAAAAAAAAAGAGTGCGTAAACATAGATATCGAAGCATGATGCAGCACTTGTTTGAGTAATACTTTACGTTGTAAATATTTTCTGTTTGTGACATAATTCCGACGAGTGCAAAAGTCAACTTTGTGTATCACGAGTTTTGTAACTTTTCGAGATGTTTAAAACAAAATTAAATCTTTGAATTATTTTGACATTTATGAATATTCTAACAACACAATAATATATATATGTTTTGATATTATTTCTAAAAGAGGGATTATAGCAATAATCAGGCCATGATCTTGCCGATAATGCCACCTGTGCGTATACATTGCGACGTGTCGTATGTATGTACTTACAATTACAGCCAGTTTCACCAATTCCGGTTAACTTAATCGTTTGATTAGCTCAACGGAATTGACCAATCGCATAGATTGATTAGATCGATTACAGTTCACTTAATCAACCGACGAAGTGAATAAACAACCTATTCAATTATCGTTTGTTAATTGAACGTTTTTACTTCGGGAAGAAAATTACAAGAATTTAAAAGCTGTCCGTTAATTCTCATCACCCAATATCATACTTGACGATTGAATGCATTGTTTTGCGTGATTTCGTGAGAAAGAGAAACGTAAAAAAAAAAAAAAATTCAGTTTAAGAGTATAAAAGCTCATTAAGTGCTATTGCACCGGGTATACTTACGTATCTCTGCGTGGAAGCATGTTGACGATTACGGGGAACGATCGTTTCGTCTTTTGAACACGTGTGTTCTTATCAGCGATCATTTTTCTTGCGAGCCATGATAACGGTTTTGCGAAGCGTAATTTCTGCCCGATGGCGGTCTCACGACCTTCATGCGATTCGCCTTCGACATTTCTGCGTCTTCTCACGAGACTTGTAATGCGGTTTGCGCGACACACATCTTCGCACCAGCTGATATAAACTTCTGCAATTTCCATTCAAATTCTGTTATTAGAATTACGATAAAAAATGGAATATTTAAAAAATAATTGGTTATAACATAGTAGATCTTTTAAGATAATAAAGTTCACAAATAAATATTTGCTACAAAAACGTTGTCCAAAAAATAATATATATTAATTTATATGGCACTTAACTCACATGTACATATTAAGCTACTGCTAAACGCCTAATACTAATAGTTAATTAAATTTGAGTGTATTGTATTGTCGAAAGGAAATATGACTCAATTTTTCTTCTGTATTTTGCTTCGTCAGAACGATACCGTATGTAGCGACATCTCTCTGCAAAGGCGTAACTCTCATATCATGCAAATCGTATGCACATATAATAAAAGCGATAAAAACTATATATAGCTTTTTTAGATAAAAATTGTTGCGCTCTAAAGTTAGTTATAAATTGAAAATGTACAAAATTTTATATATTTTTATTGTTGATGTTAAATTATATTCTATTAATAAATTATATTAATAACTAATTTATGTCGTCGCATTTTGTCCACTTTTTTTTTAGCAGAAACATTATCACAATGGAAGTTATAAATTGTAACAAATTCATAAAAAAAAATAACAAATGCGCAGCGCACTTTCGATTACTCTGACGATTTACGCGTCATATGTATCAAAATTTCTTTACCTTTTTTCCGCTTTTTGCGTGGATGCAGAACATCGAAATTCTTTCTACAATGTCGTGCATTACCTGTAATTACAATGTGAACCTGATTGCAACTCAACTTAAAATTCTAAATAAAGATAAGTTGCACTTATCGCGAAGACCAGTGTGTACCGCCTGGCTCCTGCTTGGCTGTAAGGACAATAAATTATACTTAACTTTTATTATTACTGAGCAATATTTGCGTCTATATAAAGATATATATTTGCTAACATTTTAGTTTTACTTCTCATAATATTTCACACATTTAAAAATTCACATTACATTTTATAGTGTCTACAGTAATTTTTGTCGGAATATTCAAGTGCTTGACGAGCAACATCTATTTTCTGATCGTTTTGCTTCTGGGCGAGATTATGTTCTGGCTAGATTGTTTTGGAGAATGGGAGGATCTAAAACTATACATGAACGAGAACAAAGCTGTTGTCGAAAAATCGGTTTGGAGTGATAAATTATATTTGGGAAAAACGGGTGAATTCTCTTTGATGAAACTCACCGATATTCGACACGTTGGAGTTTCCACCGAGATGGGTATCTTTATCATCCACAGAAATGGAAAAATAATTACTTTCAATGTGACGGGCTTAACGAGAAAGGAAACAGAAGACTTAAGGAAAGACATTAACTACTTTTTAAACATGAGCAGACTCAAATATCTCAATCATTCGTTGGCCGATTCTTCAGACCGATTGTTATTGCCTTCCGGTTCTGAAGAATATCTGCAAAATGTACGAAAAACAAATCTACCTATGTCTAATGAAATAACTGTCTCAGACAATATCTTGACCAGTAGCAAGATATATCATCAGATGCAGCAAAATCTGAGTTATCCAAGTTTGATTCCTGGGACACAACCTAACAGCTATCAGTCGACGAGTTTGAAAAGAGGTCCTTATACAGAAAATTCGGCATGTCTCAACTATGTTAAATACACCAAGAATATTTGTGCCATTTGTACACCTTGTGATTCAGAGCTGAACAAAGAATGTAATTAACCAAACGTTTATTCGTCATGTACATGTTCACAATATTGCTACCATTTGCTAATCAATTTGTTTATTAGAAACAAATTTGTATACTGAGCGCGACAGACGTCTGATGGCAAGCTGTTAACAATTTAAATAATCTATTAATTACTATATAATAGTACTCAATATAATTATAATAACACTTACATTATAACACTTTTTATAACAATTAATTATCTATGCGTCTCTGTGTATCGAGTTTTCATTGAAAATATATGAAAACAGTTTATTGCACGAGTTGTTTACAGGCACTTTCGATATCTGGATATTGATATTGAAATCCCAGTTCTGTTACACGCTTTGGTTTTACTTTTTGTCCTTCTAACATTATCTGAAAAAGAATCATTAAATTATTAAAATATTTAATATTCAAACATTGAACGTAATATATGCTACGAACTTTTGCTCGTTCATCACTGAATAATATCTGCAGAACAAAACTAGGAAGAGGTATAAATGCTGGTCTCTTCATAGCTGCTGCGAATGCCTTCGTAAATTCCGTGTTTGTTATAAGCTATATTAATAATATTATAATAATAATATAGTTCATACATAGAGTTTTTATTGGAAAACAATGTAAAATTATTTGTACAATTACCTGAGGTGCAACTCCATTTAATACACCTTGCACATCTTTATTTTTAAGTGCAAACATAAACATATTAACTAAGTCATCAATGTGTATCCAAGGCATGTATTGAGTTCCAGTTCCTATTGGTCCACCAAGACCAAGGAAGAATGGTAAATATATTTGCTTGATCATACCACCAGTTTTGCCCAGTACAACTCCAGATCTGATTGTTACTTGCCTGACATCTTTCGGTAATTGTGCTGCTTCTTCCCAATCATGAGTAAGTTCTGACTCAAAAAAATTCTATAAGTTAATATTGCATATAATTTTTTTATAATTAAGCAAAATCTTATATATACTTGATAGAAAATCATATGGTTCACATTTGGTCTCTTCTGTGTACACAGTATTGTTGGGCTTATAATACGCAACTCCAGAGATAGTTAAAAAAGTTTCTACTTTGGTGTTCTGTATGGCATCTGCTAGAGCTTTTGTTGTTTTCACTCTGCTATTTCTAACATTTTGTTTAAAACCAGGTGACCACCTCTGCATAGGATCAAGTACATTTTGACCTGCTACATTAATGACTGCTGATGTGTTTTCTGGTAAACCGTAGCTCTCTAAATCATTCTGTATATTTTAAACAGTCACAGTTTGTGGCTGATTCTTATCAACAAATCTTTTCAGTGTGCAAATTTTCTGTCATAACTCACCCATGACATTCTATTCGGTCCTGGCATTCGAGAGATACATGTGCAAGAAATGCCCTCTAAAGACAACGATTTAATCAGCTGCGAACCTATGAAACCAGTACCACCACCTGAAAATAATTATATAACTCGATACTCCGGTTTTTGTAACGCTATGAAATTGCGGTATTTAATTCGTAAGTCAAAAAAGAATAATAATTATATATTCACCAACAACTACATGTTTTAAAGCCATCTTCAAGAACGATAACAGTTTATCACATTTAATAAATGTGTTATGTTTATTTTTGCAAAGTCTCGCCGATACTCAGTTCATTGTACTGTGTTATATTGACAAGTATTAAATGAAGTAACCGAACACCTGACCTCACTCACATCAGAAATAACTATCAAGAGAATATAATTTTGATGACAGCAAAACGAGCTGAAAAACTCCACTGCATGTTTGAGCACCATCTGTTATATTTACGGTCAACTATTTACTAAATAATATACCAACCACATACCAACTTAAAGAAAATTTTCTAGTTTAAAAGATTCTTCTTAATGTCGGTAAAGCGATTGTAAACTAAGATGGCGTCCGCTTTGGAAAACTTGGAAGCTCAATTAGAGCTATTTATCGAGAATGTGCGACAAATACGTATTATAGTGAGCGATTTTCAGCCCCAAGGACAAAATGTATTGAATCAGAAAATGTGAGTATCCGTAAAAGTTGTAGATTTGTTTATTCGTAATAGGCGAAGGCATCATTTACAAGTTAACCTCGATAGTAGCATCAGCAGCAACAAGAGAATAATTACTCTTGTTTTATTTTTATTCTTTGCAGTCAAGGCCTGGTGAATGGTTTACAAGAAATTGATAAGCTAAAATCTCAGGTGCAGGATGTTCATGTGCCATTAGAAGTATTTGAGTAAGTTTGATAATACTCTTCTATTATTTCCCACCAAGTTTGATTAGCGAACTACTACAACATACTGAAATAATATGTTTTAGTTACATTGACCAAGGGAGAAATCCTCAATTATATACTAAAGACTGTATAGAGAAGGCTCTGACAAAGAACGAACAAGTAAAGGGCAAGATTGATGCCTATAGGAAATTTAAAGCAAATATGCTGGTGGAGTTAAACCGAGTTTTTCCAAATGAATTAGCCAAATACAGAGCGATTCGTGGAGATGAATAAGACCAGTTAATTTTAAGAACGACATGTGTTAACATATATGTGCTGCCACTGTTTATAATTTATCTTTTCTCTTGTAATTCTATTTACAGTAAACAATATTTACCTACTGTATGTATAATTGTGTTCTTCTTTGTATATATTATAAGAGTAAAATTGTATATAGTATTTTTTAAAATCCAATAAACTTACACAAAGCAGATAAAAAATAGCAGTTTTATGTTGTTTATTTCATTTAAAAAAATGTCTAAATTTTGTTTTGAACACTTGTGCAAATTGGATTGAGTAACTTTATATTGTTATATTGAAACATTTGTTTGCAATGTAAATAAAATTATTTTATCATTAGTCATTGTCAAGGAGCAGATTGGAAAAAATACTTAAATTTGAATGTGATTAATTGATTTAAAATGCGATCTTCAGTAAAGAAAAATATGCGTTTTTTTAAATATAAAAATAATCTTTAATATAATATATGCAAAGTTATATCACCATAAAAAAGTTGTTTTGCACGTATTCTGCCAACAAAGAACAGCTAAATAAATATTTTATATTTACTTTCAATTAACGTACATTATACAAATTGCGTACATGTTGTTTAATTTTACTTAAAATTTTTCTAACATAAAAAGATATATAAATTTTTCTTAATATAAAAGATATAAAATACTGTCTTTTTTCTATTTATGTGTGATTTATGTGTGGTGAAGTAATTATTTAATTATAGTAATAAAAAGGATGATGCAAAGATAGAACTTTATGAAAAAAAGAGAACAAAAAAACATCTTAGGAAACTATTGCAAATTGTCTCTCAGAATTTTTTATTCCGAAACACTTGAATCCAACAATTGCAAATTTTTTGCATTTGGTTCGCCTGAATTTTTTTACACGTGACTTCGATCTCGTCTCCCCACTCGGTTTTTTCCCTCTCTCATCGGCAGCCGCTTAAATATAATCTTCGGGTGAAGGATAAAATCATTCTGCGAACGACAATCGAGCGTTCGGCAGACAGCAGGTCTATAGCCGATTATTATTCTAAACATCATGCTCGCTCTGCTGACTGTTGTCCTCGCGCTCCAATACTGTGCCACTCGGGCCGAGGAATACACGTGAGTACCAAGTTAGAGATTGGTAAGTGCTGAAATTTCCGAGTTTGATTTTTTTTATTTTAAGATTTTTTATTTGAGATACAAAAAAAATATCTCGTGCTATTGTTACATGTAAACATAAGGATTACTTTTACGTCTTTTATAATATTCACGATTTGTCATATCGCGTTGGATATGAAAACTTTGAAACAAAATCTAATATAGTTTTAATGAAATTCGTAAATTTAAAGATTAAAAAAAAAAAGAAAAAAAAGAAAAAAAAAGAAAAGAAAAAAGAGATTTTCATGCAAACTTTGTTGGTTTCGATCATTTTTGTTACTGGCACTTTTCATCATTTTTTTCTGGTTCTCGATTATCATCGTCTGTTTTGTCACATGCTGAAGAGAGAGCCAGCGTGTACATTATAGCCGTGGCTTGTTTTTAAGGCGGTCAAGTAATAGCGCCGAGTGTCACTTGTCCAACCGCGTGAACGTTAGTTTTAGATAGAAAGGTAATTCGCGCTTGGTATACACGGTGAAAGCAACAGGTGGGTGAGATTCATTGAGAAATAGACCGCATCGGTCGCTTCGAAGTCTTCCCGAAGTTCGGAGATGTTCGAAAGAAAGATTATCGAGATTGCGGTTCTCGGACTTGAACAGAGCAACGAATCATGAGTAAATTAGATATAGATTATAGCCTGACATAAGCGCAACATATAATATATATATTACTTCTAGCTTATCGTAAAGTGATATTGCTATACTGGCGATATAACTTATATACACATAAGTACATTTCGTCGTAGGTACATATATCACGATCATATAAAGACGTTTTGTATCTCTTATAATATTTTCACGAGTAACGTCTCACTAACTGAAATTTTTGTCGATTACAAAAAAAGTATTAACACGTTCGAGACCGACGACTCAGCATATGGGTGTCTTGTGCAATGTCTCACCCGTTTAGCCGATGACTCAACGTGCGGATCATAATTCATTAAAACAAAAATTGCCGACTACTGGGGAGTCGGCAATTAAGTTTCGTTATAAGATACGTTGGTCTCTCATGTGTTAATAATGATAGCCGAAATTCAACGATTTTACTTGAAATAAATACTTAATTCAACGTAGGATTTTCTTTACATAATATTCGAGACAGTGAAAATTATTATCGATATTTTCTTTTCAATCGCAGTTCCCCGTGGCACTACAAATGCGATGGCGGCCTATGTAAGAAAGTGTTAATCACAGAGCAGGACTCCAACCCGTCCGCACTCAGCGTATGCCAATTGACTTGCGGTGAGGGTGGAAATCTTTGGCCGAAGCCGACGGGACATCTGTCCGTTAGTAAGAATACGGTGCCGTTAAATACCGATGATATCACGCTGGCCGGAATTTCCACCCAGACGTTGGTGGGAAATCTTTTTCAAAGAAACGTAGATCGTATGAAGGAGAACGCAAAGAAGCTGAGCGGTCCTGTGACCTTGAACGCTAGCGGTATCGGGCTGGTGATCCGCTTCAATGGCAACATTAATTTCAATAATACCAAGCTGACCTTGGACACCGACGAGAGCTATGTTCTGCAAGTATCCCTGGTCGATGGAAAGGTAGGTTGTGACAAGAGAATTAAAAGCGTTGAATAAATTTGCTTTGAACTCTCGCCTGTCAACGAAATGTTTCTGGTTTGTCCAGTATTGTAATGTGTATGTATGTATTAAAACGTCAAACAAGAGAACTACCTGTCTTGTAGAATAAGATAATATAAAGTCAAGATAAATAAAAAAAGAGAGAGAAAGAAGCTAAAATAATCATATTAATTAAAATGGAGCTAACAATAAGTCGGATATTTAAACTAAATTGTTTGCATGTACATTAAAGATTATAACGCGTAAAAATTGTTATTCTAACACCTACCATAATCCAAAGTTTTCTCATTAAAATATATAAGGTGGAAGCTCAAATCTCGGCGAATACATACTTTGGAGGTCGACACGGCATGGAGACGCTCAGCCAGTTGATCGTCTTCGACGACCTGCGCAACCAGATTCAAATAGCCAGTGAAGTATACATCGTGGACGCTCCGACCTATCCTTATCGCGGAATTCTTTTGGACACTAGCCGCAACTACATCGACAAAGAGACAATCTTACGGACCATCGAGGGTATGGCCATGTCGAAGCTAAACACTTTCCACTGGCATATCACCGATTCTCACAGTTTCCCCTACGTCAGCAGAACGTGGCCAAAGTTCGCCAAGTACGGGACCTATTCGCCAACCAAGATCTATACACCTGAAATGATCCGAGAAATTATTGATTACGCGCTGGTTCGCGGTGTCAGAGTTCTGCCGGAGTTCGATGCACCTGCACACGTCGGCGAAGGTTGGCAGTGGGTGAGTAATAGCTTCTACAATGTCAACTAGTAGATGTAATTTAAGACAGATTAGTATTGTAATTATGACGGATTATACTGAGAGATATTTTTTTATTAGGTATTACAAAAAGATTAAAAAATTAGTATCTATGATAGACGCGATAATATTTACACACAAAGTGTGTGTAAATATTATAAATATAAAACGAGATATAAATGTTTATGCCTCGATTATTTTTGACACTATACTTGGCTCAATTGAAGAGAGGTTTTCTTCACTTTGCTCAGTGAGTGTGGAATGTTTACACGATGATATAAAAGACGATGTTTATACAATCAATATCAATAGAGGCTATTCAGTAGGGACTTGTTCACATGTTGCATAAATTGATGTTTTCTGTCGAACATATCGATGTGATTGGCATTGGAAATTAAACGGTTTGTTTACGAGTTAACATCTGTATTTACATATTTTAATCGTTAACTAAAATGCGCACAAGTGGTGTTTACGATTTTACATTTTCTTGTTCAAGATGATGACGACTCTACAGAGTCGTTTCAATAAAGCAATAAAATATCGCTATATAGATAATAATTATAATAATATATTGCAAAAGACATTTTTTTATGTTATAATTTCGCACTTTACCTAACGAGAACAGGTCGGCGATAACGCGACAGTTTGCTTCAAAGCTGAGCCATGGATGAATTATTGCGTGGAGCCGCCATGCGGCCAGCTGAATCCTACTAGCGAGAGGATGTACGAGGTCCTCGAAGGAATCTACAAGGATATGATGGAGGATTTCCACCCGGACATTTTCCACATGGGCGGTGACGAAGTGAATATAAACTGCTGGAGATCCACGAATATCATCACCAACTGGATGCGGAAGAAGGGATGGGATCTTAGCAATGAGAGTTTCTACCTGTTGTGGAACTACTTCCAGGAGAAAGCATTGGAGAAACTTAAGATCGCTAACGGTGGTAAAGATATTCCGGCTGTTCTCTGGACGAGCGGACTGACTAACGAAGAGAATCTTCAATATCTGGATCCGAAAAAATACATTATCCAAATTTGGACAACCGGTTACGATCGGACTATCGGCCGACTGCTTCGCAACAACTTCAAGATAATTTTTTCGAACTACGATGCTCTGTATTTGGACTGCGGGTGAGTAAACTTTGTGGAAATATATTAATAAAATAAAACATATATACTTTTAATTTACAAAAATTATGCTTTTTTCTTTCTTTTTTTCGAGAAAAAGAAAGTGCAAAACAATCTCTATTCATAAGATTATGGAATTAATTTGATTCAAATTAATACCTGCTTTTTAAATAAAACTAATATTAAAATAATTAATAAAAAATTAATAATTAAATATTAAATACGCACATAAATCATATATGTTAAATACAAATTTCCAGTTATCTTTATTCATTCCTTTTTCTTCACCTAGATTCGGAGCCTGGGTAGGCGAAGGTGTCAACTGGTGCGCGCCGTACAAGGGCTGGCAGAAAGTCTACGATAATTCGCCTTTGCAGATGATCAAAAGCCAGGGTTATGGAAACAAGAAGCATCTTATCTTAGGTAAACTTCTTGCTCAAAATTTAATGCAAACTGCAAACTGCTATACATCGTGTGCTTTAATTCTTAAAGGTGGGGAAGCGGCGCTTTGGACCGAACAGGCGGACAGCGCGGCCACTGATTCAAGACTTTGGCCAAGATCAGCTGCGATGGCCGAGAGATTATGGAGCGAGCCGGATTCCAAGTGGATTCACGCCGAGCATAGAATGTTGAGACACCGCGAGAGACTCGTTAAACGAGGAATCGATGCGGACAGCCTGCAACCCGAATGGTGCTTGCAGAACCAAGGCTCGTGCTACGCGTAAATTTACGATGTTGTGAATATCCACTTTTCGCTCCTACACAATTTTAGTTTTTCTACACATTTTACGTTGAAATAAATCATCATATTAGTTATTTTTTATTTCTTTTCATCGTAAATTTATTTCATAGCGCTAAATAAATTCTATTAAAAAAAAAAATCCAAATTGCATATTTCTAAAAAATTAATTTTAAAATAGAAGTTTAGTCTCTCATTTAATTTATTGAGATTTAAATACCAGAAAAAAGTTGTGGGTTATTATAGATAAGAATAACGCACTACATTCACAGAGAACTTTATCATATCTCTTTATACATATAGTGTTTACAATATTTTAAAACTGGGAAAAAGGCAATGAACATTGTATAAAGGAGAGTTGTACATCAAGGTTGATTCAAAAGCTCTCGTTTGTTTCACAATGGAGAGAGATCAAACTGTTCGTCCAAAATGAATATCTCTTGCGACGATTTAAGTGTATATGTACACATGTATATAATATAATATATATAGTGTATGCATGTGATTGCGTGTTTGTATGTATGTACAAGATAATCTACTTGCAGGTACCGTGTAACGATGCTTATGATCGCTGCTCATAAGTCGAAAATTGCGGGATTAAAATCAATATATGTGAAATTCGTCAACGATTCTGATAAAATATCATACTTGCATGAGATCATCTTCTGCCTCTTTTATATCTTTGATACACAATTAGAACACATTAATTTCTTCAGTTGCTTCCTCGCTTCCTTCTTTCAATTAAGTGCAGTAAACATCGAGAGATTAATAATCCTGAACATACATCCGTGTTTTTTTTTTAATGCCAATTACTCATTCCTTTACACATTAAATGACAAGCACGAAGTAATAGTTATCGGTTACGTTTTTATATCTGTCCCGATTGTCATAACAAGTTTTGAAAAAACGTTACTTACCTAACGTCGCATAAGCCGGCATTCACGATCGAATCTTATATATTAAAATTAGACTGTGAATATCGATCATATTACTTCTCTTCGTTAAACTTTTATTTGCAAGTTAAACGAGTTACAACCTAACATCCACGAAGATTGCACATCGACAGTTAGATCATTAAAAGTTTAGAGAATCGACGATTTGGCAGACATTCGTTTCATATTCACAAGTGGTTTAAGTAAAAGTCCTATTTTTCACATATCTTCTATATCTTCCCGCCACACATTTCTCCGTTTTTCAGACTCACAAGGACTAAATAATATCGTGAAAAAGATTATTTTTCGATCGTAAAGTGAAGTTTGATTGCTCGAGTCATTTCTAATTCGCGAGTTTAATAGTTGTCCTCCTTATCATCGAAGGGTGTTTTTACGAAGTACGTAGTGAGAGTTCCCTTGCCCTTAACATACGTTGGCCCGCGGCAAACGAGCTCGTATCCGGCATCCATGAGGATCTTGGCAGTATCCTCAGTGACTTGTAGTTTACCCATTTCGCCGCAACTGTCCATCCTCGAGGCCACGTTCACCGTATTTCCCCAAATGTCGTATTGAGGCTTTTGGGCGCCCACTACGCCCGCTATTACCGGGCCGTGATTCAAGCCTATGCGGTAAAAAAAAAAAACGTCGCAAAATGTGTACATAATAATTTTCAATATACTTACCTATCCTCAATTTGAATCTTTGAAACGAATCCCTATTGATTTGATCCAGAATCGCCATGAGCGCAATAGCGAACTCGACAAGTACGATTACGTTATGATCTTGTTGCTTCAACAAATCCTTCGTACAAAACAAACACAACAATATATTATTTTTGAATCTCTCTAAAAGACTAACACACGAAACTTCTTGAAGCGATTAATTTTTTTTTACGTGTGCAAATATATCTCATTTAAAATTTCGAATCGATAAATCCTCATGCGTACAGATTTATCCGAATTTTCTTAGGAAAATAAAACTAAATTTTGCAAGAAAGCTACGAGATTGATCTACACTCCAAATAAAGATCGTGAAACCTTACCTTGTTATCGCTGTCCTCCTTTCCTGGGCTTAGGCCTGACGCCAGCATGTAAGTACTGCCTATCGTCTTGATCTTCTCGATCCCCGAGAATTTCGGTTTAAGCAAAAGCTTGTCGAAGTCACAAATGATTTCGTTAAGTAGACGCAGACACTCGAGGCCTTGCTTGTTTATGTCGGTTTCGTCGTAAAACTCTTTATAGTTCGGAATCGACGCGAACATTACGGCAATGCTGCTATATCGCTCGTGGTAAAGCTCCTGCTAATTAGAAGACAACGGTCGTCGGACATTTTATCGCGTGTTATCGCGTCTCGATTCATATTAGAATCAAACAATAACAATAATTGTATAATGGTGAATAATAAATATTACGAAATTACGAAAATAAATATTACGATATTACGAAAATTTATTAATATTAGTAAGATTAATTTATTACTTTAATAAATATTAGAGAAAAAATGGCAAAAGTAAGAATTTCGAGACACCTGCGTAGTCCTGGTGGCTAAAAAGTGATCAGCCACATGCGCCGGAAGTATATTTTCCAAGAGGATTTTATTGATGCCTCTCATGGTTTCAACCTCATCCTGTTCGACCCGCAGCTTACTTTTCCACAAAATGTCCGTTCTGGACGTGTATTCCACTTGTCGGTCGAGAATGTGTAGTATCAGACTGACGAGCGCCAGCAGATAACCCACTTGCACCAGATAATGGACGCCGTAAAACCTGCAGAAAAATTTCAACGTGGTCGCGTAAACTGCGAAGTTTTCCGGCACCGTTTGCGATTTATAACACGTTTCTGAGTGTTTTCTCACTCACTTGGAATTGGAATCGTCATACAAATACAATTGGATGACAGGTGCTTGAGAGAAAACTAAGAGTATCACGACAACTGACAGCAACATTACGAGCAGTTTTAACAAGAAACCGACTCTCAAATGTGTCCAACCGACTACCAACGCTATTACCGGAGAATACAAGTAAAGCTGTAAATATATTGATTTTATTACAAGTTGCTTAAATAAATAGCGAGAAACTCAATTATATATAAAGATATGTTGAAAACTTTTTCACACTTTTCTCCAAATCATAAAACGAATTATTCAAATAAGTTTTTTTTTTTTTAAATTAACATTGCTTGTCGTTTTTTGGACATACGCACTGGTACGATGTCGACTCCAGCGATTTGATCGACTTCGACCAAACTGATTACTGATGATGCGATAGCAAGTACGGCCGATATCAAGTATACTGCTATTCTTACACTACGGCTAAGAGCGATTTGATTCGTGGTTTCTTCGGTATCGTCGTTGCTTCTTCCACTGAGCCACGAAACCATAGAAAATATAATCAAAGATGCTAAACCGGCTGCGAAGCAACCGTAAACCGCGATGCTTCTATAAGTGAGAGAGAAAGTCTGATATATTTTTCAAGTATGAAACACAAAACCATGTTTATACTTATATTCAAACGTCCTTACAATTAAATGCAATTAAAATTAAATAAATGTAAAAAAAGTAGTTAATCTAATTAAGAAAACTTTTCAGAACGAATTAGTCTCACATTATTTTTATTAGTTATGTAGAACGAGACAGAGAATTTAACAATTTATCTCAAAAATTTAAATATTAAATATTTCACGAAACTTTTCAAATGATATCTCTCAAATTCCGTAATTTAATCTATTAAAGTAGGTGATATGTTCCCGTGAAACCTGAGTATTAAACATTCAGTTGGTTTGTTACTGAAACTCACCTTGGTAAGTAAATAATCTGGATGCAGAACATCATCATGTAAACGACATTGGAGGCTACGACGTACCAAGGGTATTGCTCATCCCTTTGCTCTTGATACAGTTGTTCCTGATTCTTGTCTTTAAAGTTATAAGTGAAAGGTGAAATCTCTTCACTTCCGCCGCACCATTGTCTACGCCGTACGAAGAGGAAGCGAAAAATGGTTTTGTATCGTAAGTAACTAATTTAAAGTCATTAAACGCGATTGTTTTCAAATTATACTAATGAAGGAAAACATATATTGTAACGTTATATAACTGATTTCAAATAACAGTCACATATGCGGGTGTATATACATCGCGTGTGTAATAAAGAGAAGAGTGACATATAATGCAAATAAATGTGCAAATAGATGTTATTGAATTGTTAATGTCAGCTGTTATTAGTGGCTAAATTTAATTATTCTATTATATTATAAAACTATTACGTGTTACGATATAAAAATTAGCGTATTTATGTTAGTTTTTTTTGCTGAGAAAAATATACAAAATATTGTTGCACAAATTAATAAATGCATAACTCACTGTACATCGAAGCAGTTGGTATTATTCGCCACAAGATTTGATTCGATCATTGCAATGCTCTGTCGAGGAAACCAGAAACAAGATTAAAATTGCGCCATTAAAAATGTTATACAAACAGTTAGCAATAACGCTTACTGTTAAGCCAATATTCTTTGCTAATGTTGCTTCCGCTATATTGGCAAAAGGCTTGTCCGCTCCCCAGCACTCCACGTATTTTGTCATTTTGCTACTAGGTCTCGATCTATCATAAAACACGTTAAATGATATTGATACTTTCATCAATATTAAAATAATGCTGCTAATAAAGTCCGTTACATTAATAACATAAAAATAATTGTATAATATAATCCATTCATTATTCTAAAAGAATGTAAAATGCGAGAATTATAAATATGCGAAAAGACTGAAATAATATAAATACAATATTTTAAGAGAAAATATGTTGCATGGAAAATAATAAAAACTTTCATCCACCGAATGTAACAACAGAAGTTTTTAACCTTTGTTATATCAGTTTTATAGTATTGATATTGTGTTCACCATGTTCAGATTAAAAAAAACCGAGTGAAAAATAAAAATTACATAATAGAACATACCTGGAGGGTATCGGTCCAGGTCCGTGTATACGATTTCCACCGTTTTCCATTCCATTTTCCTCTCGGTTTTTCTACGAAAAGAAAATTCCAGCGGCAAATTCGCGTCTGCAGTCTTTCTTTGTGCAAAAGACATAATATGTAAAGCATAATATGTTTTTTATGTTCCGTTTATCTTCACCGCACAAGTATATGTTGTACAATTTCCATACTTACAAAGAAAATATAAATCTCTCTATTTAGAAAACTTACAAAAACCTCATAAATATATATTATAACTCGATTTTCGCAATAAATTTATATGTCGCTACAAGAACACATTTATTCCGCTATAAAATACCGGGACAAATAAATTTCAAGTAGAATTAATCATCGTCACCGCTGTCAAATGCGCGTGCGAAGAATAACGTTTCGAGCGGAAACATTTCCGCGATAGGATCTCTTATTAAGAAGAAGAATTTTTCTTTGAGACGACTTCGTTATAAAAATATAAAGATTCATAAGATTACGCGAAATCATAATCTTCCGAGAAGAACGGAACATCTATGGACGATAGATAGATAACGGAAAATATAAAACGCGAATAAATTCAGGGAAAGCGAGAGCTCGAGCTTAAGCGAGTTCATAATGAACTTTTGCCGGAATATTTATTGAAGCGATAAATGAAGCATTACAACCTAAACTTTGTTCATATAGGAACAAGACGCGGCCAATTTATTCGGATTACTGCGTTCACGGCAAACTTTGCCATCATCGTTCTGTGATAGATTGTTCATCAACGCTCGTGGAACCTTCTCCGTTTCGAAAATAAATTCGCATCGTTCGCAGCGCGAGCGAAGTAATTCTCACGGAGAAATAATTCCGCATTTCCATTGCGCATTTTAAATAAATGCATGAGTATAATATCTTTTTCAAAATGCTCTTCACCGCAACAGCACATAAAAACACAAAGATAACTCTCGTAATTACAGACTTAAAAGCTAATCTTGTAAAAACTTTTTCTCTTCAAACTGTAAATTGAGTATTCTATGTTATTATCGAGATGTAAAAAGATTTACTTAAAACTCATGAAAGGTTTCCTTTGAAACCGCTATAATATCAGCATATTTCTGTAGGTAATTCATTTTGTGCACTTACAATCATGCCATTAATTAGTACTGACGAAGATAAAGCGCATACTGCTGTATATAGCGAATAAATGGAGATAGATCGCGGAGTCTACGTCGTTTTTCCATTGCCTGGTGTGCTTTTTCATTGACTACCGTTTGACGTAGAATTGAATGCGGGTGCTTCTAATTGGAAGAATCATCAATCGGAACACCCGCGATGACAGAGTTCAAATGGATTTCAGACAGATGACAGATTCCCACTTACCTTCGATGGCACAATAAGAAAAGTCTCCACTTTATGCTGAGCAAGATAACTTTCCCGGGATCCTCCATCGCCCGGCTCAACCTCAAACCGATCACCCAGTTGTAATAGTGTGGCCTTTGTTATGTGAACTCGCCTTAATTGCAAAAAAATTGTTGCCGATATAGCTAATATATATATATATATATATATATATATATATATATGCGCGCGCGCACACACATACACACACACACAACCGCTATGCGCAATCAAGCGATTTTCTAAAGATGAAAGAGAAATAAAATTTTTATGCTGTACAGTTTCAGAATTCAGAATTCTGTATATAATTCTGAAGAATTATACACAGTATAAAAGCGATGTTACATCGTCCCAAAGTCAAATATTTTATTTACTGTAAAATTATAACTAAAATATTTTCAAAAAATAATATCTCGACATTTTATGCTTCGCGTTAAAAAAAAAAAAAAAATAAAAATGACATTAATTATTACAGTGAAGAGTCTTTAGGATTATGTACAGTCTCTTATATACAGTTTCTTAATCTTTGGATAAGCTTCTTTTTCTCTCTTTGGAGATGCAAAGAGAGAAAATATTTCAGGCACTATCGCTAAGCACTTTCTGCTCTAAGGTAACTGTATCGTAAAGCGATAAAAATATAGGTCGAGGGGGACGAACGACAACGATGAATCGTCTTACCCTGGCAGACCGCCGCTCTCCATGTGATTGGCAAGGGTCACGTCGTCACTCCACACGTCGAATTGCCATTTCCGCAGACCGAGAACTCCGCACAACACATTCCCTGTGTGAATTCCTATTCTCATGTCGACGTTGAAGCCGGTAGCCTCGCGGACAAATCTACGTGAGAAGAGATATAATCCGAGAACGTATTCTGTTTTCTTGCACGTATTTTATCACGTCCGTCTATAAATATTCTAGCCGATACATGTCCGATTGCATTTTTTACTGTTCCCGATCTGTGGTTTTCCCGGCTTGTTACTTTACTTTCAACGCGACTGTAATGCGAAATGTGAAAGGAAGAAGATTAAAATAAAAGATATAAAGATGAAAGTTTAATATTCGATGTTTTCCCCGCAATAACGAGCAACGTTTATGCATGATACTCGATCTTTCGGTTGTATATAATTCATGAATATGCAACTTAACACACAACGTTATATCAATCATTTAAAGCCCCAAAGCCGTGCGAGAGCCGAATGACGACATTTTGTTTACATGTGTGAATGATGCCATTGACAAAGCAAACACAAGTCTGTAATTATTAGAGCGTAATATGCGATTAACTAGAGAAGCACACGATGAGTGCATTGAGATGTCGAGTACAATTCATGATAATTATAAATATAATTGTAGTTACGTGTGCACATAATAACCAACACCGCGGGCTAAAAAAAAATATATTAATAAAAATTAAACAGAATTATTTAAAAGAATATTCTATTTTTTTTAAACATCTAAAATTTTTTAAAATTTATTTTAATTAAACTGTGAAGGCTGAAAATAATCGATAAGTGAGCATGTACACTGTAACCAATAATGATAAAAAAGTTAATTTTTCCAGTAGCGAATAATTATTTGCACCATCGCGTACATGTACGGAGAATGAAGGAGGAATATAAAGCAGAAATTACTATATTGGAAATATTAATGACGAAGTAAAACAGCTACCGATGTAATAGTTAGTGAAATATTTTACGTGAGTTTATTGAGAGATTTTTCTCTTTTTTTATAATTTTTTTTCTGCATATAAAAAGAACGTGGCAATTACTTTTTAAATCTTTTTTTTTGCTTTTTGTATCATCCTACCTCAGGTGATAATTTAGTTAAAATTGGCAAGGAAAAGCGAACGTAACTAACAAGCTAACCGTAAGTCGGCAGCATGTTGTAATTTCAGTATTTTATTTGATGGCGTCCTTACCTGATGGCGTCGATCATTTGCAGCCCCATGTTCACGCAGTTGTAAGCATGATTGGGGCGGGAAACCGGTAGCCCGGAAACGCAATAATAACAATCGCCCAATATTTTGATTCTCATGCACTGATTATCCTAAAAGATATCAAAAATTAATTAACAAAATACTAAAACTGTGCGTATTAAAATTCATACTAAAAATACTGTGTCCAAATTTATTCTAATTAATTATATATTTATCCTAATTTAATACGTTAAATTTATCTAATTAATTATGCAATTATAAATATATATAATCTTCCAAATATTTCAAAATCTAGAAAATAAACAACAAAAAAATAATTATATGGTTTTTTGTAATGCAATTTTCTATAAATAAATACACTACTGCATTATTCCTCGCTTCTTATTGTTATAAGCGCTAACACACTTGTCTGCAATCTGTGCTTTGTTACACAAACGTTTGTTTCATCAAACGAAAGCTCTTAACTATGAGAAAACGCGCATAGAACTTGTTAATTAATTGTCACTATAAATCCTTTAATTTCTCCACAGATTTCTCTTATATTGTAAAGCCGGACCGGAGAATTCCTCCGGCGATTTGTTTGCAAAAGTAAAGTACGCGCCATCCTCAAAAGCGGGAAATGAACAGACGCATTCTCCCCGAAGCTTTGATAGCCTTTGATAGCGTACACATTCCATCTATATGAACGGAATAAAGTTTTTCCATCTGCGGCGTCCTCTTCGCATTTCGTCTAGAAAGGATAAGCGCGAAAAGTTTACACACCGATATCCGCGCGCGTGGAAAAAGTCCGTGTGATATACGACTACTCGTGTCTCACAGCAAAATCATCTCGCGCAGTATTTGAAATAACAAACAATTTTTGGAATTTTATTCGACTCGTGTAATAAGAAATTTTACACTCGAGCGTGATGTGAAATTTCGCGGGATTAAAATCAAACGAATAAATTAATATGTGAAATTGTGACAAATATTGCAAAAATGTTTGTTCTTCCCTTTCGAGATGTTATCTGATACGACGGACGGTTCTGATCCGTGAAAATATGCGAAGATCGTCGCCGACAAGAATATCGTCTTTCTCGATAATATTTTCCGCATGGCTACTCGCGTATTCGTGACTTTTTCTCCCTAATCCATCTTTTTTCCTTCTATCCGTTACAATTTAGTCAGCCATGAAACTCAATGGAACGTTATCGGGAAATCGGAAGAATTGCCATGTTGTGTGTGATCATTATATAAATTGTGAAAAAGAAAAAAAAGAAAAAGAATAAAGCCAGAGAGAACATCTCTTTTCTATCCGCATATATGTTACATGTAAATCCACCGCCGCGGATTTCCTTCAGTGGTACTTTTCATAATTATTTAACGTTATGTAAGTAACGTTATGTAAAGTTACACACAGATCGACGGCTGCGAAACTGCACATTTGGGAGTTTTCAATATTTAACGATCACTTTATGTCACACGGAAAAAGCAGCCATCTCGGGATGTTCTACTCTTTTCATTCAGTCGAATTTAATTATTCACTTGCCGCGACGTGTTAAAGGTAACCAAGTAACGACTCTTACAATTGTAAAAACTCATTTAACTTCGCAGAGGATGCATGTTACAAATAACTTTTTCACTTTTTTTTCTTGCAAATGAGTGTTTAAGATAGAAGTGTTTGCAGTGTGTAATTGCTTTTCTGTTTGACTTGACAAGAATTGGGAACTTTCCGAATTTTCTCTATCGCTTCAACATCATCTTCTGTGCAAAATTCGATTAATCTTTTTGTGCAAGATTAAAGTATCAAATTTCAATAAGAAATATGAGTTTCTCTCGAATCCGAACAAAGCCAAAATAATTGCTAAAATAAAAAAAACTTTCCTATTACTAATAATAGTTTAATAATTTTTAATAAAAGCGATTCTTATCCGCAGAATGACAAATTACGCGTGTTTTTCAATTTATTTTATATTGCGCGTACAAAAACGGAGCAAACAAAATATTCAATTTTCTCTCGAGAGAAAAGATTCTCTTGTTTACAAGATAAGAGAGTGTACAAGTGTACTACGTCACGATTTACAAACATTACACTTTATCGTCGGAAATCATCAACAATAAACGGCGTTACACGACGATGCAACAGACAAGAAGTTACAAGCTGCAAAAATTACTACGCTACGCTTACGTAAAAAGTACGCTTACGCGAATTGAAGGTGAAAACGACGCCGATAAATTTCAATTTAAGATAAGACTTGGAAAATTGGATTCGAAAATTTTGTTATCGTGTTTCTTCGCGACGATATTTGGCCACGATCGACGTTTAGTGGTTGGAACCGTTTTCCCGCCGATCGGAAGATCACGAGAACACATCTTGCGAGGAACCTTTCGACCAACGCAAAAACGGAATTCTCTACGCGGAATTTATTCGGTACATAATTCTGTCATCGATCTGCGTGCCTCTACCGCACTTTCATGCGTTATTACGATGACCATCTAGAAGCTTGATTCTTTATTCCTGCTCACGATAAGAGTTATGCGAGTGTTGTGATATCCCAAATATAATATAAAAGATATTTGTGATAATATAGTTTTATATATTTAAAAATATCAGGTAGAATATTGTTGACAGAACAAATTTAACAACAAATTTAAGCTCACACGATATCTAACTAGCGAAGATTTATTCGGTCAATGTGAGGCAAAGTGTTCGATAGAAGTAGCACATAAGATTTTGTTTTCTTGCTTCTCTCGCGTGTGCTGGCAAATTAACTAACATGAGAAAAGACGTCGGCGAAAAACGCAATTTACACAGACATATTAACGTTCGCCAACGATATATATTGTATACACTCTTGCATTCTCATCCCGGGTGCTCGGGTGACGCGTCTTTCCGGGCGCCGGCCATAAAAGCAAGTTATGCGATCCCGTAAAACCTGGAGGCCTTGGTAACGTGGCCCCCGACGTGCGAGATTTAGCAAGCTTCTCTCTAACTAAACCCGCGGATAGCTCGCTTCTCCCAGAACAGACGTTCGGCTTTATAAACAATTCTGAAAGCTTATGATCGATAACAGTAGCGGAAGCAATGTTATGGCCGCTGGAGAAACTTTGAAAAATAAATGAAAACTCCGGTTTTAAATCTACCCGTGTCTGCCGACGTACGCGTTTTGTACTCCCTTTCGTACTGCAAAATATATGCCGCATATTTGTTCGGTGATATTAACTGCAGCCGCGCGCCAGTGAAAAGCATTGCGCGTTGACCGACGTGTTTTTTCACAACTTTGAAGACAACAATAATAAATATTGATGAAATACGCAAATAAACAGCTAACAGAAAAAATATGCAAGCGTAATATATTATAAAATATTTCAATTAAAATTAAAAATGCTAATTTTATTATAAGCACTCGATTATGAAATAAAAGAAAATAATTTGCATCTTTAATTGTGTATGTTATGTATACAGACATTTTGTAACTTTGTGTTTTTTGTATAAAAAAAAAAAAAAAGATATATTTTGTGGTTTTTCAAAAAAGAGGACTAAAAGACAGAAAGCTTTCGATTTTAACAGAAAAGTTATTTAATTTTATACTAGTATATATAAAGCCAAACATGCTATTAAACCAGAGTGATCTTCTCGAAAACTACGGAAATGCATTTACCGGTATCGTGTTACGTTGTCGTTCCAAAAGCAATCTTCCACGCTAATGTAGTGTTAAGGCGAAAGTTCACGCTCTTTCTTTTTGTCACGAGAAAGAATGCAAACGGCATCCGATTATGAGCTGAGCGGTAAGCAGATTGTACACTTTGCCTCCTCTCTTTGTAGTCTTATTAATTAATCTACAGCTTTATTAGTGTTAACTTAAAGCTCTTGTCGTTCTGCGGACAATCGAGAGAACGAATGAGAATGAGGCAGCGTAAGATTAACTGCACTTCTCGCTTGTCTTCTTATTAAATTGGAAATACTATCCGCTTGTCAATTTTATTAAACTCTGAAAGTATGAGAGTGACGAAAAATGTGCAATTTCTCTTCGTAACTAGTTTTCTATGTACGACCCAATAAAAATATATTACAATTTTATTGGGTCATATGATTTTATGTCGCCAAAAACTGATTTTCATTGAGATTGTCACGTCTTGAACGTTAAAAAAAATTTCTCTTACAGTTTATTTTATTACAAGTAATTTTTTTGCGTTTGTTAACATAGTAATTTGCACAATCGATTTTTCTTGTAAAGTTTTTTCACGAAAAAACTTCCGCAGTAAACAAATCAGTGTTTTAAGTGTAGAATAAAAGAAATTAAACGATGAAAAGAAATAAATTGCGCATATTTTTGCGAATAGATACCAGCAGATGTTCGCAAAGAACCTTTTATCTGTGTCACAGTTGATTGAACGACATTCGATATTCGCGAAAAAAAGATAATCGTCGCAAATCACGTTCCGCACTTTTTTTTTATTAAGAAATTTAATCGGAATGACATTTATGAAAAATTACAAACAAATGCAAGTTTTATCACATTGCGAATATTATTTTCAATCCTTCTCTTCAATTTTTTCATCGTTATTGTATTATTTCTTAACATGAGATATCGCGCGCTTTTCGATGCTCTGCAAATAAAAAATGTATTCTCATGTGCAAACATTACAATTTGCTTGGAATCTCAACTACGTGAATTTTGCGTAAAATGAGAGAGACACCTCGTTTTAAGCGTATTTTAATTGAAACGAGTCCCATAGTTAGTTAGTTATTTATAATTTGATGAGAAAATGATTTTATGTGCACCTAACAAAACTTTCTGTAGCAATAGAAAATTGAAATTGAAATAAATCTTAAGTTTTCACTGAAACTACAATCATCAGAACAATTAAAGAATAAAATTATTTAAATTGTAATTTCAAAATAAAACGAGAAAGCATTAATTAAAAATATCTTTTGATAAAGCACGTGTTTTCTAATTTAAATCACGGAAATGTTGTTACGCCAATGTAATATCACAAAATTGTGTGTTTGAGTAGATATTTTATGGGATAACTTTTATTGAATAAATTTTCTCGAACTTCTGAAAATGTTTATAGATATTATTCCCGTAAATTGAAAGTACACTTTCTGTGTCCTTCGCACAAGTCGCGAGTGATCGTATATATTCTACTTGTTGGTAAAGGGTAAAAGGTTTCAGACATTTTATTCGCCTCGCATTAATGGATCCGCGGTCGACCTTAGAGAATGACAATACCGATTATATATCTAACAAGAGATCTGGTTGCGACAGTGTGGTGAGACCTCCTATTCTATTATCGATCCGATCGAGTATCGGATGCACTTGTCTCACGTTCACAAATCAAATTCAAAAATAAAACTACCACATACTCTACGGAAAACATAACGCGATACGCAATATCGTGAGAAACTAAGAAATATAATATATCGGTTTTAATTAAAAGCAATATTTACAAGCAATATTTTTACATGCAATTAGAAAAACGTTTTACTTGCGCATCAGAAAACAAAAATTTGCTTTTAATTATCCTAAACTTTAATTAAACGCGAACTTTTTAGGTTAATTTAATTTGCACGCGTTTTTCGCTTACCTGTGCTATTTGATCGAATCGACCGAAGAGTTCGTTGAGCGTCTTCACAAGATCAGAAGCGGAAAGTTGCTCCGATAATGGCGTGAAGTTGACAATATCCGCATAAAGAATGCTATGTAATCGATAAAGAAACAGAATTTTCTAAAACAGAATTTCGCTTTTTTCTACAGAGACATTTTTGCCTTTGAACGAAATACGGCGCTCGGATTTGAGTGAATGCTGCACGTGACGTATTCATATGCACGCCTATAGATCGAATCATAAAAAAAAAAGAGAAGCGATCAAAAGCGTTATACGTGATACGTGCAGCGTGCATTATAATTCTCGCGACGCAATCGACATTCTTCGCCATTTTTGCGACCTACATAATCAAGTACGCGTCTTTTAGAAACTTTATTAAATAATTTTTGCTATTGACCTTGAGAGCGTCTTCGTTCTTATTTTTAACATTACCGGTTTCGGCAACAAATCGATTCACTCGGGTGCTTATACGAGGAAAAGGAAACGTCCAATAAATGTATCAAGATATACACACAATCGCGGTTTAAATATTAATCTGATGCGAGAATTTATCTTATAATTTATTTTTCGCGTCTTATGTTTTTTTTGCATATTAACTGGTTGTTAATTATGTTACTGCAATAATTAAAGTGAGAGATATGTAAAAATAGAATTATTCATTAAGTTAAAGCTATTAGAAATTTTAAACGACGCACCTAACGTTATTATGTCGCTGTACATACATCTCCTGGAACGTAGTTTGCTTATGCTTATTAGCTTCCTGACAAGCATCCGCCATTTTCAGCATAATACTCCTTTTTACCTGCAATAGAATAGCTTAATTGCATTACCAATTTTTGTGCACAACAAACGGAATACATACATGTATAAGTATTTATGTATATAAATATTTTTTATTCACATTTTTCACGAGTACGTTGTTCGAAACGCTATGGTAATTAGATTCATTAAACGATTTGTAATTTTTAATTATTCGAATGATATATGATTATGTAACTGAAATTTGTGCATTAAATGGTGTATCAATAAAGCGGGCGTGTATGTGCGCCACAGTTTTCGAATTAGTGAACACGCAAATCATTCGTATAAAGTTGTAAATTATTCATGTTATTGGCAAATACGGTTACATCTTGCACGTGTATGCATTGGTCGAAAATAATCGGATTGCAATATGGAATCATGAATAAATCTGTTCCGCTTCAACTAATAGAATACTAGAAATACAGAAGTTCTTAACGAAACTATATGTAATAAATTGATAAAAATCTATTATTTAAAAATAAAAGCGTGCTTAACAGATTAATTTAATTGAGTTTACTTTTTTATAAATTACCACAAGCTTTTTATTTGCGAAATATATTTGTAGATTTGTGTTTCTCCATTTCGCATTCGAGCTTTAAAATTGTCTATAGCAGTTCTATAGGTACGTACACACAATAAAAGTTTTATACAACTTATGTATGTATAAAATTCCGTGAACAAAATATGTTTTGTGTGTGTGTGTGATCAAATGTAACGTCGCTACAACGAAAAGTGACATCAAATGTATTTTACATGAAGGAAAAACCATTTATGTATATACACATATTTGTTGGGCTCTATAAAACAAAGACTATTCCATGAGCACGTTCTCGATGTATGTCACGACGATGTATATATGTATGCAACTTTATAAAGCTCTCCCGCAACAAACGAGCTTTCTCAAAAGTATAATTAATTGCGTGGACTTTCCGACTGATTACACATCCGTACGTTAAATAACTTACACAAGATTTTTGCTACGAACATGCTATGTATCCTCTTTGTTTCTTTCACTCGAGAAAAGTTCTTACAAACTTCTTTGTGACAAATTTCGCATAAAACTTATATACGTTAATTCTTAATTATCCTTGTCTAGAGAACTTTTTGTAAAAGATACGCGAATATTTCTCAATGTTTAATTTCATTGAGAGTTCGCACAGTTCGCAAAGTGCAACGAAGAAAATTGCTTGAAAATTTAAATTTTATTTTATTTACAGTCTACCGCAGAGATTTATTTGTTTCTGCAAAATGTAAAACTATTCGCTTATAAATTTTTCTATTAAATATCATGTTTCGTGAATTTTATTTTTCTCGTTTCAATGTTTTTGTTACATTCAGTATTTCTCAGTTTCAATTTTTGTTTTATTTATTTATGATTTTAAAACACGTAAATAAAAGATCGTCAAAACAATATAGGCCGAAATTTAATTAAATGTTAATCAATTGACGGTCGCGCATAATGACAAAAAGCTTTCTCATTATGTGTGTCTCTGCTCGAAAATTTCATCGCAGTTGCTTCCGTGATATAAATCGTAATCCGAGTTTTAATTGAATCACGAATCGTGAAGCATAATTTCGCATTTTTACAACTCACCTCCGCTGCAATGTAGGCAGGAATCACGCTCAGCAATAATTGCTCCTGCTGCTCCCTCTCGCATTCGAGCTTGATTCGCGACTCGATCACCGTCTTCGTGCCGGAAAATGTTTTGCGATGTGCCGCCGCCGTCAGGATTCTATAGTACGTGCCTGCGAGAATAGCAGCCAGAAGAAACACGACCTCCACAATAATCTGTTAGAAGGAATGAAAAAAAAAATTGAAGAATAAAAGAACGGTAAAAGATTTAAAAACGCAAAATGACGAATTTATTTTTTAATTATGTAATCTCTCGTTTTGTTAATGAAAAGTTTTAGTTTATAAAAGAGTACAGAAATAATTTCGACTTCATATTACAGAAATAAATACATCGATCGAAAAATACGTATATTATGTATGAATTTTTATCTGTACCTGAATCACGACGTAATAACTCGACAAATCTTCGAAGATGAGTCTTCTCGAAACGTGCGCGAGCGTCAGGATGAAACCGATGATGAGCGGAGTTTGCCACCTCATCTTAGGCAAAATGGCGATTATTGATAGGATGCAAGCGAACAAGGGTAGAACGCCTCTTAATATTAGAATTCCTAGACCGATAGTAACGGAGGATGTTAGACCTATGAAAATCCTCGATCGTTTGGATGTCATGGTCGTGGGCAATTGGATGATCACCAAAAGTGTCAAAGAGATGACGAACATGGTCGTCAATACCGACACAGGTACGAGATCGATTACGTTGAACAGCTGAAAAATTAATTAAACAAATATTGCACAGAAAGGATTCATTATTCCTGTATATAACTTTTTTTCAACAGTTAATATTAACTTGACACAATTCAAACGAATTTCACGTCTACAGTTTTTTGCCAGCTCGGATTATAATTTCGAGCTAAAGAGAATTGCGAAATGTTAATTTTGCAGGCAGAATTTTCCAGATCGTCGAAATGTGATATATATGTATTTTAAATATATACATACGTATCAAATGAAACGTACGAAAGAGAAAATTCGAGTAAGTTAAACGATTTACGTTAAACTCGCGCGATGTTCGTCATTCACCAAACTTTTCTCGTGAAGACCTTCAAAACGGATCTACTTTTTCAAAGTTTACGAGTTTCGTGTTAAAAGTTTTTTTTTTTTTTTTTTTGAAGGTTCTCCGAAATAAAATTATCCCGTCAATGATTGATCAAGTTTTTATATTACTTTATAATATGTCGCTAAAACGTGAGAGAAAAACTTTTCCTGATTCGAGATAAATCACGTTATCAATTTTCTCACACAAGCCTCGCGGAAATCGTTGACCAAAAAAATCAACATTGTCTATTCTCGGATTCTGGTGCGCGTTTTATTACGTGTTTCCTCGTTAATACTATGGGTTTGAACAAGCTAATTCGCATCCGTTTGGCTAATCGTATCCGCGATATCAATATTAATTCTTGGTTTCGCTAACGGAATAGCCTGCGGTTAAGTTTCAGGATACAGCTTGTTAACCGGTTTGCGAAGAATATCGTATACGTACCGCCAGGAGGCATCTTGGACCGATATATCGATCCGTTACAAAGGAGCATCGGATGGAGTTTTAATTGAAAATTAATTACGACGTCGATCGTCATCTTGTAACGTAACCTTAGTCACGAAGATGTAATGATGTACCAAGTCTCGCACAAAGTTTGACTATCATGACTAATAAGCATTGAATTTTCGCGATAGTAATTAATTAATTAAAAGGTACTCGTCAAACGCGTAGACGCGTATACCGTGTGTAGAATGCGTATATAATTGATCATCGATCGATAGATTGAAATAGAAGCACGACGATTTTCTACGTGAAAATCTAATTTCGTACATTCCAAAATTTTCGACAAACAAAAATAATTGACGTTAATATAACGCAAATCTATTACGTTGAGAATTTTCCGGAAAACTTAAAATTAAATATTATTTAATTAAAATCTTGATGTGTAACATCTTGGATTTATAGCGAGGAGGATAATTAATGATACTTACATAATAGTCGGTGATGCACAAAGCACCGAGAGCGATTAGCGAAGCGACAGCGGCAACGCAAAACGTTCCCGTGTAGAGAGACGCAGTCAGTTTTCCCTCGTACTTGTCCTGTAATTCCCGAAGTTCCTTAACACCAGCGTCGTCGCCGAGACACTCTGAAAAACAAAAAAAAAAAAAAAGATTTGCCGCGCATTAATTATTCTGCACTCGTACATTTTATATGCGTGAAAACAAATAACGAGAAGAAATTCCTAAAAGCTTGAAAATTCGAGGAATTTCAAACATCGTTTTATATTTTCGGTGGTTATGTCACAGAAAAAACATCTAGACTATTGGAAATTCGTGACAGAAAGATGAATGAAGATCGAGTGACGAGCGTACGAAAAATTTGAAAAGACATAATGTCATTTTCTGTTATTAAAATAAATGATTCCGAGTGTAAAAGTCTGTTCTAGTGAAAAAGTTTTTGAGTGACAATTTTTGCGAACACGCGTATTTAAAGCAACAACAATAACTTACTACATCTCCTCTCTGTGAACTTTTCATTAGGTATATCTTTTAACAGACATATCTTTAAATATGCAGTAATGCTAAATCGCGATAGCATGATATGTTGCGAGATGAAAAGAGAGAGAGAGAGAGAGAGAGAAAAGAGAATTAGTGTGAAATGCGGAGTTAATTAACATATTGCGTGTAGCATTGATAATCTCAGCTACACATATACATCACTTGCGGCAATAAAGTCCATTACAGTTATCTAATCCGAAGTACTTACTGTCTTAATACATCTTACTTCTGTGTTTGGAAAGCGCTTTCATATCATAATGCCTAAGGTTGCAACAAACGCTGTGTAATATATGCATCACGCCGCATTATGGAAACTTTGTGTTATGTAGCAAGCGCCAGTTAAGCTTTTGAACAGCAAACGAAAATTTACGTTATAAACACGTAGACACATTTATGATCGGTCTTTCAATTATTTCGCGAATACCTCTGACATTACTGTCGATTGTAGAAGTGGATTAATTTGTAATGAATTATCGTAGTGGACTTTCATCGTTCGTTCTGTATACAAGGATTTTCTAAAAATTGTGAGAAGTCGCGAAATACGAAGTTTTTCGCAGCTTTTTCTTGCAAAGAACGGCAAAGTGAGTTTCTGTGCGTGTTTTAACTATATTAATTTTTTTTGCCGTGTCGACAATAGCGTCAATAAGAAAAAGTTAACTAAGAAAGGAACTTGCATATGAAGAATTAGCGGAAGAAGATTAAGAAGAAGCATAGTGAGTGTACAGGGAACTTAATTAAATAGTTTGATTTTGTGGTTAATTACGATAAGGAAACAATAAAAATGAAGAAACCAACACACCGTCTAGATATCTGAAGGCAGAAGAAAGTTTGATATACCTTCAATGAATAATTAAGATTTCGATGAACAACTTTTGTAGCAGAATGTAATACAGCTATTCGTGCATGAACGCAATGAAGAAACACGTGCCGAGTTTGCACGACAAATGAAATTGTTTCGTTCTTTCGATGTCTCTCTCGCACCTTCATAAAAGATATAACTCTTCTGTCGCGTGTGAGATGTACTTTTCCCAGTAGATTTAATTCTGTTTTCGCACGGGAATGAGAGAAGAAGATGAATGGATTCATTGGTCATTGCTTTCAGATATTCCACCCTCGAAAAGTCTCCCACGTATAAATCCCTCTTACAAAAAAAAATCTCTTCCATAATTTGATCCGATGACTACGTGAACAATGTGTGCAAAAAAAGGAACGTAAAAAAGTGTTTCTACAGAGATAATCCTATAGAAAAGTTTTATATCTATCTCGGATATTTGGCGATTGGCGCCGCTGAAAGCTGATGGGAAAAACCACTCCGATGTAGATGTCCACGTACATATACGCGTGTGCTATCGTGCCACAATCTCAAATTAAGTTCTTGCCATAGTGCTGTAACTTCAAATTAGCTGATTACTTAGCGCTATAATCTTTTACTTTGTTTTTTAATCTTTACAAATTATCTAACCCGTTATTTTGGTCATTTGTTGTATTAGCGAAACTCAATTTGATAAATAAAGAGACATGTGGCCGCGCGTTTCGCGTGGTACACGACTCTGCAGGTGCATTAACTTAATTGATTGAAATTGTCGTCGTCGGCGGCTAAACGAATCAACCTAATCCGCTAATGAAACAAGTCGCGCACAGACACGCAATCGTGGCTAATAATTCGATAAAGTCAAGGGCAATGCGATTCCGATATCTCTGATCCCGATCAATCAACGTTGTTTTACGTAGTCATATCGAGATTTTTAATACCTCAAAAATGCGCTATTATAGATATACTTGCCTGAGTGAAGAGCGATTATGTCGCTCGAATAATTATCGTTAGAATTCATGCTGTTGCACATAATAAAAAGTAGACCGTGTTATTGTGATCAATAACAAACTCTGTGTGAGTACATGTGAATTTGAAAAAAATGGCGGAAAGAAATTTTTTTTCGATGTCGCAAGTGACTGTTTTGATTGAGTTCGCGAAATCGTTCTACCAAAGTGATATAAGCGCTCTCGAGAAACGCTGGTCAAAGTGTATACCGACGTAGAAGACGATTGTGAAAAATAAATATCTTTCAACTCGACAAATTGTTGTTAACCTTTCCGTTTTGGATAACTCGCCCGTCGTAGTATATATATATTCCTGTCTTTTATATACGTTACATGTATGAAATAAGTCATTCAAATGAAAGATATAATTTCCACGCAAGTCTGATTCACGTCACGTCGCGTTGTTACATCGCGCTCATCACGTTCCATTTGCAGTACGCAAAATGGGAACTGGATAGACGCTTTATCATAGTGTTAATTGGGCGTGTTTCGCATCTTTCGCCGCATCTCGTCTCTTTTGTCACGGATAATCACAATTTGACGCAAGACGCGCGACTTGAATCGTGAAGAATTGTTCCCGATACAAATAGCAGAAGGTTCGCGCTTCTTTTTTTTCGCATTCGTATAACTTTCAATATCTTCGCCGTTCATCGCTTGCATAAAGCATGAAACCGACTATACGACTCTCCATCTCTGTCTCTGTGGATATATCCGCGTATATTTATATAATGCAAATATATATATATGTTACACGAGCTTATAGCTGACGAATATTAATGGTATTTTCAGTACGAATCCCTGCTAAAATAAACTTCCTACTTCGTATGCACAGGCTTGTAATTCTCGTCTACAGAGAGACAAATGTAATTTACTGTGTTATGAAAAATTGCGCTGACGCGTGTTAAACTTAATCTACTTTATTGCAAGTGGTTTTATTAAATATGAAATATTGTTAGATACATATCAAATGAGAACAAGTGCTGTTTGAATATATAACCGCGCGTTTTTGAAGTTGGAAAAAAAAATTTATTCTTTGTATTTATTTTTCACGCCCTCTCTAATTAGCATCAATAACGTTTGTTCTTGCAAACTAATGAGATCTCTGTAAGGCATCCGCGATATTAAGGAGACAGGAGATTGCAATTTGCTTCGGATTCAATTAACACCGTTAAATTTATTGTTGCGACTCCTGCTGTTAATACCGCCTCAAGAAACTCGAATCCGGCGCAATTAGCGCGTTGTCCGCGAAGCGGATTGCGAAGCGTCGTCGTCGTCGTCGTCGTCGTCGTCGTCGTTCGCTCGAAACGCGTCGTGAACATCGACCGTGTTGATTACGAGAACCCTTCGACCTTCCAAGTTCCGCGATTGCGTCGATTCAGCAATTATCGAACTTCGAAAGCGCCACGCGTTTTTTCTCGTTCGTTTTTCGCACCGCAGAGAGCGAATTTAACGAGGGATGTAATGTAAACGCGCGGTACATCCTCGCGATGCACACGCGGATTGTGAGATGCGCGAATCAGCAGTTTTCTTGTTTTTATCGATAATTTCGACAGCGCGCGACTACGATTTTATTGTATTATCACTTTGTTAGAGTTGAATTATGCCGTATGATAAAATTAAACGTGGTGAATCTAAAACATGTTTATATAATTTGCCAAATTGCTCAAGCACACGTACATAAAACATCTATGAAAAACTATTAAGTGCATTTAAATTGTATGTAAATAACGAGTGAGAGAGAGAGAGAGAGAGAGAGAGAGAGAGAGAGAGAGAGAGAGAGAGAGAGAGA